>JAOBRB020057045.1:7487-24751 GCA_027575285.2 Zoanthus pulchellus | reverse complement strand
TGAAACTTACTTTCTTAACCCTTTATATATTAACTTAATACCCACAATCCCTTTCCATGCTCGGACCAAGTCTTCTGCTCCGTGCCGGTAAAATAACAATTTCTGCCCATTCCGCAGGCTTCATTGTCAGAAATACTATTTTCTCTCAAATTTTTCCTTATCACTTCTTCCCATGTTTTTTTTTGCCTTCCTCTACCAACTGAACGTGACACCTCAAGCAACTGCTGTGCATTAAATAGCCCAGGTACCCTTGTCCATTCTCTCAATGTGACCAAACCAGTGAAGTCTCCAGCGTTGAACACATCTTCCAATACTTCCAAGATTTAATCTTTCCCTGGGTTCATGTCATTTCTCTCCATGCAGCTCAAATTCTCAGCCCTTACTATACAGGTCTCATTTCCATACATCACATGCTGCGTAGACATGCCTGATAGACTCTTCCCTTGGTTAACAGTGGTAATGCTCTGCTTGCCAGCAATGGTAGAAGTTTCCTAAACTTATTCCATCTGCTTCTAACTCTTGCTATCACACCAGCACCAGCTCCTCGATCCTTGTGCTTCTCCAAGGTAGATCTTCTGAACAACCTTAATTGCTGACCATCCAAAAAATATTTCGCCATGTTGGATTTTTCAACCTTCTCCATTGTTATGTTCGTTTTGTACTTGAACTGGTTGTCTTCTCTCAGCATACCAGTGATTCCACTACACATCTTATGTACCCAATGCTTACAAGTACCACAAAATATGGAGTTACTCCTTACTTTCTTTAATTTCCACAAACTCCTGCATCAAACAAAAGCATTTCCTTAAAGTGTGGAAAATTTCCTGTACAGGCTTGCCGATATCTAATGTAATAACCCAATAACTAACAGTGGACTGCGAGGTATATCGATTCTTTCTGGTCTGTCAAAGGTATACGAGAAACTGATATCAAGACAAGTTTATTGAGGCTAAACACCTACTTCCACCGCTAATTAGTATTAGAGATGACATCATCAAGGCAATCAAAAGAGGCGAAGTTACTCTCATGGTTCTGGTTGATTTCAGCAAGGCCAAGACACTGTACATCTTGAAATAATTATCAAGAAAATACACGCTTTGGGTTTTTCTAAACAATTACTTCATTGGATAATGAACTGCTTGGTAGACAGGCAACAATACGTTCAAAGTGATGACAAGAGGTCCGAGAAGGTAATATACCATTTTTGCGCGCCCCAAGGATCAATATTAGGTTCTATTCTTTTTAACGTATATGTGACAGATCTCTTAAAACCAACTTGAAAGGTGCTAAAACAATTCTTTTGCGAAAGTATTTGGTTAAAATCGTGACTTACATGGAATATATGTACTTATTGCACCATACTGTATAAATCTATTGTCTACGATATCTTGTTGTCCTTTAAAGTTGAAACTAACCATTGTTTTATATCTGAAAACCATTGGTTAGTTAAAATAACCCAAACTTTTTGTCCCAAGCAAGTTTAGCCAGATTTTTTTTGCAGCAATTTCAGCCTGCTTTGCAATTATGAACTGGACATTACGAGATTCAATTTGAACAATTGCATTTGAAGAGAGAAACGAAATAAAATAACACTGTACTAACATTTTAATTTAATTTTTTTTTTTATGAGTTTTAGATTAATCAGTTTTGAAAAATCATTTATTTGACTGCGGTGGACGTCCAGCAAAATAGTTTAGAATCGTATTGAATCAAAAGATAAGTCAGAAATATTAAATCATGTTGACTGATTGTTGTACTTTATGCGCACTGTTACTCTACTTAAAACCAAATTTTCCTTTATAGGAATTTAGGAGGCATTTATTAATGAAACATGGATATTGGCGTCTGAATTTTCTCAGGGGGGTGGTGGGGTGGTGGTGGAGGAGTTTGAAAAGAAACGTCGTGTACGCGTGTGGAGAAATCAATATGTGACGCTCCCATAAAATATGACAAAGGAGCTCTAAAATTCATTTGTAATAGACCGAGGGACCTGGTAACGACTGATATGCTCTGATCCTAATCTCGTTCTCAGAGCCACGATCCTTGTGGTCAGCGCCACGAATCGAGAGCTTTGGATAAGCTATTTAACCGGAACCAAAATTCTGGGTTCCGGTTTCAGGGCGTATGCGTGCAGGTAAAGCATAGTCTTGAATTTTCCTCAAAAAGAACAAGCCTTATAGCTTTGTTTTATAGAAGAAAACGAAATTAATAAGTATAAAAGATAAAAAAACATAGTTTATTTGGAAGGAATACTGAGAGGCTATAAGTTTGACTTCTTTGATAATATTCACATTGGCATGGCGTGCGGTACAATCGCCGGTACAATCGTTGTCAGCAGGCCCGTAGCCAGGGGATTTTTGGGGGGTTCGGGTGAACCTCCCTTTTTCGGGGAACCCTCCTTTTGCCAGCGAACCCCCTTAGCGAAAATCAAATCTTTTTTAATTTATTACAGACTTGCCTCATGAGTATTGAATATTAATAAGGCTTGTTTTTTAGCAATTTTACCAATCGCTTCGCCCCTTAACCCCACCGGGGCCCTTAGGCGGGCCCCTGGACCCCACGCCCAGAACCCCCTCTCGAAGTATCCTGGCTACGGGCCTGTTGTCAGTGAGATATGTGATGAAATTTAAGCTGGATAAAACATGCAGTTTTCTATATATATAAAGATCAATCAAGAAGTTCCATGGTCAAGCCTGAGTGTAAGGAGGAAAAGAATCAGCCACAAGTGTTTAAAATGACAACTGCTTTTGAAAGTATCCAAGATGCATAAACCTGGTGGGGAAACATTCATTAAATCACAGGTATCGGGTTTTGTGTTTAAAAAGAGAAAAGATCTAAATTAAGAATGCTGGTTAAACATCCTAAATACTTTTTAGTAGGTAAAGAGCTATTTAAGTAATTATTGAATAGATCATGAGCAAAAATATCATTTGGCTATCATACAGAAATTCTCTAAGAAGAGTTTTAGTCAGACTTGTTTTTTCTCTGAATTTTGAAATAGTTTGCTAGAAATTAAAATGTATCACGCAAACAAACTTGGCTGTAGTGAGTTCTGACATCGATTTTGTTCTCGGTCCGTTTATACGTTCGCGACCGCGTTTATCATACTCGCGGGTTGAGTTTCACGTGTACGCGATCGAAATGTTCCTCGGTGAGGTCCTGGTTCAGGAGAAGCCAACATATAACTTGGAGACAACTAAAAAGGTTGAGATCCACAGAGCTTCTCTAAATCATATTATGTTGAAATGCGAATATTCGAATTTTCTCTTAGCAAAATCGTTTGGTTTTTAACCGAGCAGAATTCATATCCGTTATTTTCTTTGAAGGCTTTTGTTTTCCTCAGCAACTCTTGTTAGTTTGGAATAAGATGTTCTATGATTGAATGATTGCTATTTACTTTCCAGAGTTTATTTTTAAATTCTGCCAAGGTCAATCTTATTGAATTCTTTCCTTTGTTTTAAAATTTCTTCTTTTGTTAATCGCCTCGTAAATTTACATACAATTGCGGCGGGAATAGAAGATTTGTTCTTGTTAGAAATTCTGTGAGCAATGTCAATGTCGTATTCCGATACATTAATCCCCATTTCTTTGAACAATTTAAGGCAAATGTCTACCGATTGCTTTGCTGTTTTCTTTTCTTCAACTTGAGGAACCCCAAGCAGTTTCAGACTGTACTGGTAGCTGTATTTAAGCATCATTTCGACTGCCTCTTGTATCTCTGAAGCTTTTTGGTTGACTAAGTTCAGACGTGATTCAATTTGTCTTAATTGGTTCTGTACATTCGATCGACTACTCTTAAAAGCCTCATATTCTTGATTTAGAAACTCTACGCATTTCTCAATTTCTTGGTTGTCTGTCGTTGACGCGCCAAGATTATCTTTGACTTACTGTAAATCTAATTGCTGCGAGCGAAGCGAGCAGTGACACTAATCTCAACGTCTCAGTTAGGCCGGGAGAGTCTGGGCTTTTTATATGCAGGCTTTAAAGTCGATTTGGATTTCCAGATATTTGTGAACCTGCAGTGTATTCGGATAGCGGCAAACTGTTCGCGTCTCATGTGTAGCTGCCACGTTTTGAGTACTGAGTCATCTGTGGAGCGTTCGTTTGTTTGCCTGCAATCGTTTGTCTTCGCTTATAAGGTAAGAATATTGAAGTAGTTCAATGTCAAACATTTAATTGCTAATGCAAGTATTCATCAAGGTGACGGTCGCTTTAGCGACGTATCTAGGGGAAGGCAATGTGCTTTTATGAGTCTTTCATCTTTGTTATGTGCAAATTCGTATCCTGTTTCACGATGGACAACTCAGACAGTCGATCGAATTTTAGTAGAAGGAGACGCTATGTATGTAAAGGCCTTTGAAGAGCAAACTATACCAGACACAGAAACACTCCCGCTGACTTCTTTGCCAGATCGAGTCCGTTGGACTTTGATGAGAGATGATGCGAAACCATCGGCCATTGAGGCAAACAAACCATCGGCCATTGAGCAAAACAAATCAAAACAATCACCTACTGCGATATAATTTAAAAGAAAAAAATGAATGTTGATGTTGAATATGTTGAATGATCACAATGTCTCTTCAAATTTGATGCCTTGAAGATACACAATGTTTTATAGTTGTTGACATTTTAGAATTGCAAATATGTTAACATTTTATATAATATTGATACTGTAAGAAATAATTTTATAAATGTTTAATTGTCACATATGACAATGACAAAATCTTATATAAATTTATGATTATGTTGCAGTTGAATTTGATTGTAATTACAATATTATTCATTTTTTCAGAATAAATGTTACTGTTATTATATTAATGTACACAAGTCATTTGCACATTTTTTGTTTATATTCTCCTTTTCTACAAATAGTCCTACCTCAACTGAGGTCTAAAGAATAGTAAAACAAAAATACAATTTTATGATATAAAGCAGTAGAGTGCTCGCACTATATGCGTGAAACAAATAGTACTAATTACTACTAAATAGTGCTGATAAGAGCACGAGTTCTCACCTATTGTGACACTATTTAGATTTCATGCATTTAGTGTGAGAACTTTACAACATGTTGTCAAAAAAAAGTCTAAAGTAATTTGTGTACCTATACTCACTACATTTCACAAAAAGACAATTATTGTAACATTTCATGAGTACTAAATTTCGCTATTTTGACAGAAAATTAAAAGGAGACTGTGTTGTTGTTTAGATTGTACTACATAAATGGTAACGGCTCTCCTCCCCCTCACCCCAGTCCACTTAGAGCCACTACGCAAGCTATTTTGTACTTTGCTTTGTATAAACAGCTTGCAGCATTTCACTTTTCTATTAGAAACTACTAGTTGTAATCTTATTATTTCAGCTCGAAGGTCATCATTCTACTTTTGTAGCTTTTCTACACCTCAAAACGAAGCTGTAGCTACAAAAAAAGGAAAACTCGATTTGTAAACGCAATTTATGATCAAGTGAATCATGACATTAAAAAGTTCTGAACCACACAATGCTATTGCTTCTACAAATGGTCCTGGCGCTTAAAATTAGTATATGTGTATTCCCAGCAGCTGTTTTATTCTTTCTTAGATTTTTCACTGCTTCTTTTGAAACAATGTTTGCAAAGACATCTACAAATGGCAGCTGTAACTAGTGAAAAAGCTCCAAATATGGCAACCAAGAACAACAGCACATCCAGTAGATAGTACTGGTACCAACTCAAGTTTACTACTTGAGCTCGCAGATGGCGTGCACCGCGGTGTCTCAGGACATACTCGATCCAGTCTACTGCTTCTTCCAGCGGAAACCGTTTTCGGTCTCGCATAATCTGAGAAATCCGACTTGCAGTTACTTTGAACCTGCAAAATGATTGCAGCAACGTGAGCAATTAATTAAAATGAGAACATTTATATAGAGCTTAAATTATTATTTCATTTTTACTCACAGAGCCGAAAAAGATAAGAACTGTTCTGAAAAAAGCTGGTTTAGCCAAGAGAAAATGAGAAGATAGAGAAAGACATTCCTGGTATAGCCCTTGAGAGATGTCAATTCAGCTAAGTTAGTTATTTTTATGGTAGATTTCGGGGTAAAGCTCATTCCCAACGTAACCGTAGTGCCCTAGGTGGCTTCAAATAAGCTACTAGCGCATTTGTGTTATCTACACTTTATTGACTGAAATCTGTTTTCCAATACGTCCGCATGATGGGCAACCTCGATCTGAAGTTTTGAATAAATGCAAAATATTGGCGGACAGTGAAGCCGTGGAGTTGTTGACGACTACGAATTTCAAAATGAATGGGTATGGTATTTTAGGATAGAAATACTAATTGGGAAAAAGACTCTGATAGCGAAAAAAAACAATAAACGCTAATTATAGGCACTATAAACACCTTTCACTTAAATCTGCACTATCTGCTCAAACAGCAATAGTTAAGTATATTTTAAAATATTGTGTGAAAGTTTTTCTATTTTACAAAATTGTTTTAAATGTTTTAAAAGAACTGCGGACCTTTGTTGTCGTTGTCATCCGGGGTCTTCGGAAAACACTTTTGTCAATTTGTAAAAACCGTTATGGCCATTCATACCACAAATAATAAGATGCGTCTTAATTACATATACATAAGTTCTCGTTTAATTTTCGCTTGCACGCAGCAGGCCGCGCAACCAATAACAACAAACAGTTGGTGAAGTTTTGAAAATGTTTGTGCCTATTAAAAATCAAGAATTTATAGATAAGTACAAAACCATTCTAAATCACTTTTACAAGATGAAACACAGGTGACGCGCTGCAACAATACGTTTAATTTGATACTTAAAAGCTTCAACAGAAGTCAACGTAAAACACAGAACTCGCAGTTTTGGTTCCTGCGAAAGCGCTAAAGGCATCTAAATAAACTTACATTTTCAATTGAATATGGGTAAGTTTTAAGGAGATGTTAAGAAAAAAGATGACTACCAGACGTTTAGTAAATTGAAGATCGTGTCCGGTAGTGTCTTGCGAAATGTTTTCAGATGTCACGTTACCGAAATTCAAAATCTGGCTCGAGTGGAAGCGCTTGAGGCATCTAAGACTTTAAATATTTGCAACTGAATATATATAGGTAAGTTATAAGGATACATATTTGAAAAATGTGGATTGCCAGACGTCAAGTAATTCGAAGAATACGTATAGCTGCTGGACGCCGTTATAGTTACTGCGAAAATTACAAAATAAGTCAAGACGAAAGAAAGCAATCGACATATTGATGCATGAACGACATAATGTTGATGGAGAATGCTGAATTTATTGTCAACATTTGGCTTTCCTGACCATTTTTGTAAAACTGTAGAACCAGTTACGTCATCTAATCGCGAAGGACGGCACTTTTGCTTAGAAAATACACACTTAATAACAACTCTCCAAAGGGCCTTTTTGGTTTCATGTTAAAAACCTCCTTCTTCCCCAAATAATAATCCCAACTGCTTCAGTAGTTTCTGTGGAGTATAATATAGTTCGCGTCTTAATCAAGACGCAGACTAACAAATAACAGCTAAATATTTTCTTGCAAGATAAGACGCGCCTTATGTGAGACAAGTCTAGAACTAGCAGTAATCACAGATTATTGATGTGCGTTCGATAGTTTAAAGGTTGGATAGGATGGCGATTTTTCTAGCACTGTCGTAGAGGGATAAAACTTAGTCCTGTGTAAAAACAGTTAACACAAACAAGAACTCAAATATCGGCTGAAACGACCCACACCCAGACCCTCTCGAAGAAATCCAAGACGGCGTCGATTTGGATCAACCACAAAATCGAGATTTTTTTCGGCTACTCACAAATGGAACTCAGACCCCCTCGGAGAAATCCAAAATGGCGTCGATTTGGATCAACCACAAAATCGAGATTTTTCCGCCTGCTCAGGAATGGAACTCAGACCTCCTCGGAGAAATTCAAAGTTGCGTCCATTTGGATCAACCACAAATTCGAGATTTTTTCCGCTTGGGCAAGATTATGATTGCGTTCTCCTAACGTCGAACGCAATAAGACGAGAACGCTTCCTTTATATCAATTATGCGTGGCGTTTGTGTCATATTTATGACAGTATAGATGGCCCTATCGTGTGTTGTGTGCAGAAAATGGCTGACAGCGATGGAAATTGTAGAACTGAGTTTTCTTGACGTATGGGTGAATGGGGATGTTGAAAAAGTTCCTGTTCATCTCTACCTGTCCCATAAAGGTTCTGGAATTCTTTTTAAAAATTGCAATATTTATGTAGTGGGGACCTCAAAGGTTTCGTACTTAACACTTACACATCGACAAACTGATTTCATTCAAATCCTTTTTATAATACTCAAGCTTCAGTCTTCATATTTGTAAATCATTTTGTTATACGTTGATAAAGAGAACTGCCAATGCAAAACTATTTGTTCTCAAAAAACAAGCCGGTATCGCGGTTTGGTTTCTCGAGATACTGCATTGAGATGTACTGGAGTTACATGGTGTCTATAAAACTAAGACTTTCAAAGCAAAGAAATCCAGGTCTTAATTTCAGTGAAAAAAGATAGTTACATGCAACTTAACTTTAATACCCTAACAGACATTACCGAACCCTGTCAGTTTTCGTTGGTTCAGTTGACCGCATCTCAGTTTGCTGTATCCTTTAATGCTTTTTTCTTGAATATCAGCTTAACGAGTCTCCTTTTGTCTTGGTGGTCAATTTCAATCCCATTTTGGGGTCTTAGGGTCTTCGTTTTGTACGTCTCATAGTATAGACTCCCGGTGTACTGTTGTTTGCATGCTCTAGCACGGTAAAGGCTTACAATAGTAACAAGTAAATGACTCCCAGTAAACCTTCAATTACATTTTGAAAATCAATCAAGAAGCAAGAGCGAGGTCAAGAAAAGGACTGGGAGTAATATTCTGACAAAAATAGCCTTAGAATGCAGACACAGACTTGCCTGTAATTTGTTGTTTTTCAATTCCACTGACACTAGTATTTAAAAACTGAGTACTGCATGAAAACTTTCATGCCTAATGATCTTTGTTCTTATTTCATGACTAGAACACTCTCATGAACAACTGTTTTTGTTCTTACGAAGAGGGCGCAAAGGGAAACACAGAATGCTTCAAATTTTGACTGGGTTTGACATCTTTCCTATCTCAAAAGGATGTTGTTTTATTTTCAAAAATGCGGAGCTTCTCTGGTTCTATCGCCCGACACCGTAAAACTGAATAGTACATTGATTTTGACTAGCTATCGGCGTCTTTGCACAAAAATAAACAGCTGCAGTGAAAAACTAACAAACAATGTCGTGTTTGGGTGCGAAGTTTGTTAAAAGAACCGAATTGGGAAACAAAAATATAGTGGTTCGGTTCATGTTCTTACTAGCTTCATTCGAAGTTGAACAAGAACCAAAAAATCTCATTTTAAACCAAAAAATGCTGTTTAACGGAAAGCTTTGTGGTTTATTGTGGCCCTTTAATAGAAAAACTCAAGCATAATTCGGGCTACCATAGAATGGCGGCGGTACTTCGTGCTTGTAAAGAGTTGGTCTATCTGGATTAATTATTTTCATTACAACTGAAATGTACATAATTCCTAAAACTAAATATATAGTTTTTACATCGAGATATTAACAGAACTTTGAACATACCTTGGCTCATACAGAACTCTCTCAATGGTTTTGTAGAGCTCGTCTGCGGTGACCGTGTTGTGATCCACTTTCAACCCCAATCCAAACTGTTCTCCTTTAAATGCGTTGTCAAACTGATCACCAAATAAGGGAAACATTACAACCGGCTTTCCCCAATAAGCAGCTTCCGTTTGGCTGTTATGACCGGCGTGAGTGACAAACACTTTTGTGTGGGGGTGGGCAAGTAAATCGTTTTGCGGCAACCAATCCACCACCTTAATGTTGCTACCAAGTTGTGACGGTATGTAACCTTAGTCAGAAAAAGTTCTTGTTAGAGGTTTCGTTTGACCCTTCACTCTTTTGTCTCGATATATATGATTTTATTTTATGATAAACACCATATCACTCTGATCTCTACTCGATCAATTCAATATATATACGTGTAACATTTAAGGTTTCCAGTTCATATGTTCCCATAAATCTCTTTTTGTTACACTCAGTAATTTAGATACAAAGGTCACGCACTTTACCTTAAAATCCAATGTTATTTTTTAGGACATGCAGTGAGACATTTATCCACGTATACACGCATGACCAGAGTATGAGAAGTATTGTTTCTTGCAGAGTCTTCTTTCTTTACCTAAATTATTACTGCGACCATCTGTTACTTACTTACTTACTTAATTAATTAATTAATTAAGCTCTCCTGGGGGGTTTTGAGGCTTATTTACAAAGTGTTTAAAATTCTAATCTAATCTAATACACACAATATATTATTAAAACTTTTTAAAACTTAGTTACTATTTTAAAACTTAGTTACTATTTAAAAAAACTTGTTAATAAATGCTTTTTAAAATAGTTTTTAAAACTGATAAGGGAACTATTGTCCGTAATACTGCTCGACACTGAGTTCCACAGAGTGAATGCTCGATAAAAAAAAGCGTGCGTTGGCCAGCAGCAGATTTATATCTTGGAATAGATAGCTTATTTTTATTGCGACTGTTAACAGAATGGATTCTTGAGAGTGTGGTGAATTTATCTGATAGATAACTTGAGACTAGCCCCTTCACACTTCACACTTCAATCTGCTGGTATTTTACTCTGTTAATCTGACAAAGTCTAGCTATGCAAGAAGAAACGGTGTTCGTGATGTGTTTGTCACAAGTCAAGGTTTCGTCAACTTGCACACCAAGATCGTTTGCGGAGGAGACTAGTGACAATTCTTTCCCCAGCAGGGTTACACAAAATCCATCGGGAACTTTTTTCCGCATCTGGTGTGTCCCCAGTAGCAATACTTTTGTTTTTTCAGGGTTTATTTGGAGGCTATTATGGCGGCACCAGGCAGCGATCCTCTAGTGTTCAGTGATCTGTAGGCCAACAACATCGACGTATTTGACGGGAAATGACAAAAGTAATTTAGAGTCGTCAACATAATATTCCAGGAAACAATTTCTGGGACATTGGGTAGATCGTTGATATAAATGTTAAATAAGGCTGGACCCAGTATAGAACCTCGTGGAACTCCATGGTCAGTGCTACACAAACTAGAAACCTCTTGACCCATGCGGACATACTGCTTCCGTTGCAACAGGTAACTCCTAAACCATTCTAGTGATGTCTCAGAGACGCCAAGAATTCGTGAATTGGCAAGGAGTAGAAGATTATCAATACTGTCGAAAGCCTTGGATAGATCCAGGAGAACAATCAGCATGAGCTTTTTGTTCCCACTCTGTTGCTCAGTGAGGCGTTTCTTGTTTTTCAAGTAATAAACTAGTTGGTCTAAAGCCACGCGTTCGCATATTTTGGACACTGCAGGGAGCAAAGACACAGGGCGGTTGTTATTGGCCACTTCATGATTTCCTTCTTTAGGTAATGGGATAACTTCTGAAATTTTCCTAGCAGTCGGAAAGACGGATGTTAATAACGAACAGTTGACAATGTCCGTAATTATTGGGAGAATACATGGTAATTATTTTGTCCTCAATTATGTACATGGGTACTTTGTCGTACCATGGTGCTTTATCGGATGGAAAGGCCATCACAATCTTCCGGATATCATTGCTAGATACTGAATGAAAGCAAAACATTTCTGACTCGGGGATTTCTTGTTCTGGTGTAGGAATTGTGAGTGTTGGCAAATTGTGTTTATCAATCAACGATGTAAATGCTTCTAATGTCCTGGTGCCGACGGTAATGAAAAAATTGTTGAACTCTTCTGCCACGTCCTTTAGGTCTTTTGAGTATACTCGCTGGGAAGTTTCCTTATGGGGGACATAAGTCCTAATTACTTTCCACATGGAGCTTATCTTTTTCCTTTTTTTAAACTCGATGTTAGCGTGTTCTCTCTCAGCCTCTCTCAATCGAGTTTTAACATTTACGCGTGACGTTCGGTAAATATCCCAGTCCATAGGTAACATGGTTTGTTTGGCTCTTATGAGCAGGAGGGCTTTGTTTTTCATTTGTTCTTTCAACTCTTGGTCAACAAATTTGCAATGGCGATATTTAATTTTCACAGTCTTAATTGGCGCGTGTTGATCCAGGACTTTGAGGAAATGATGGTTGAAGTGGTTAACTTTTTCATTCGGGTCTTCCATGAAGACATTTTCAAACCACGGTACTTGCACTAAATTTTCCATAAAGCTCCTATAGTAATAATGCTTATACGCCTGGTCTTGACATATTTAGGTGCTGGTTTGGGCAATTTGAGGTTAAGAGTTGAGTATACTAGATGGTGGTCGCTGATATGAGTCTCCATTGTTCCACTTTTTATAACTAAGCCAGGGTTGGACGCCATTATGACATCAATCAGCGACAACGATTCTGATGTTTCTCTTGTAGGTGAAGTGATAAGCTGAGTTAGGTTTAGACTTAAGCATAAATCATTTTATGCGTCCGCTTCTGGTGAATGTTTTATTACATTACAATTCAGATCACCCACATCAAAGATTTCCTTTCCGAAAGTGAGAGCCTGTGAATATTTATCCATATATATAAAATCTTCCACAAAACAGGATGTACCTGACAGTCGGGTGGCCTGTATGCGACACAAAGAAGAAAGGATTTCAATTTCTTGTGTTAGATTTGAAGCCATAATTGGTGAAAACCTGAGTTGGAAATACCGTTCGGATTGCGTAGTACCTTGGTTTTCAATGAATTACGAGTGTATACACAAACGGCTCGTCCTGTTTTGTTCAGCCTGTCGAGTCTGGATAACTTGTACCCAATAATCTCAACCTGTGGAATTTAACCACGACTCTGTTTACAACTAAAACGCCGTAGTTTTCCTCTTTCGCGAAGTTTCTCAGTTGAATAAGATGTTTTCTGTTCTTAAGCGATCGAATGTTTAAGTTAGCTATCGTGGTTTTAGATTTTAGAAGATTGATAATGCCATTGTTATTGATATTGCTTAGCTTAGCTTAGTTCCAAATCTGTTAACAGGAATATTCAATAAGTTGGTTTAATTTACACCACGACGTTTCTCTTGGAATTTATGCTGACGTTCATTACGAGTCATAACATTGATAGATTTGTCGTTTAGACGCCTTAGGTGGTTTCCCCCACGCTGTCCTCTCAACGGAGCGAGCAAGTCAAGGTTCTTAAGTGTTATCCAAACTTGCCTTGATAAAGGCCGGTGCGCTGGTCCATGACCAAGGTTTTTGCTTGTCGATTTCCAGCAATTTCGCCGTGAATAAAGGAAATTTCTCGTATACATTAACATGCTGTAGACATAAAACAGTTAAGATTGAAATAGTTATCATAAAACACTTTAAAAAGACGAATAAAGGATAAAAAACTCGAAGAAAAATCAAGAGCCTAAATTTATGCAGCCACTCTTGGGCGCAATACAATACTCACTACACTTGTTTAATAAACTGTTTATACAGGCCATACTCTACCGTATAATCAAATATACAAAATTCATTGTTACTGAAAACTCAATTAAGTAGAGCAAGTGTTAAATTCCAAAAATGTTAATTGTCAACAAAAAATTGTGATAAGTACTCGCGTCAAGGTAAAGTCACGGAAATTCTTCTTGAACTTTTGCATTTGAAGCAAAACAGTTCTTCCACAAAATCCAAAATTTCAACTAAATATTGAAAACTGAAAAACAAAACGTTTGCATTTTTAAGTTACCAAGAATCTTTTATCAATGCAAGCTGCTTGTTCGGCATCGCTTTGATGTTAATGGGCCGATCAAAGTTCCATATCGATCCGGGGATCCGGGGGAAGATATTCTCCCTGATTTCACGAAGTTCCGTACAATGGGAGAGTTGGTATCCCTACCCAGTCACGGTGCAAACCAGGATGACTTTGGATGATATTTATCGTTCCCTAAGCTTCCCCGTGTTCCGGGTGAACTTCGTTTCTTTCCCCCATGTTTGTGTTTCCTTTGTATGAGCCGTATCCCTTATTTTTGCCTTACTGTGACAAACAGCTCACACTGACCGAAGCTAAAATCCGAGCTTTTCTTTCACAATTTAGATCAGTGTACAAGAATAGATTTACTTCAATTGCGCATTATCGTTCAAGGACAGAAAACATATATTTCATATAAACATATATACATTTCATTTCATGACGTCATGATGAACATTCAAGCTAAAGACAAGAAATTACAGTTTCACCTTTTAATCTCCAAATTACTCCTTGCTTCAACTTTCCAAATGCTTCAGCCAACATGTCAACTTTCTGTTTTTCAAGATTTGAAGATATTAAAGTCCCAAAAGATACCATAATTACTCCGTGTTCCGCTGAACTTGCTATGAACGCCTCCAAATCAGCGGGGAGGGGTTTAGGTTTCTGGACGCTGAGTGGTCCAACCATGACTGTTGCTGTTATTTGAAAAACATAATCAGTTCGGGTATAAATGATTCATTATTATGATAAAATGGTCTTTTGTCTTATAATATAGCAATCACAGCGCGTTAAACAACCAAACGACGACTATGTAATTTGATTCATTTTATCAAAGACATTTTGTAAAACAAGAAACATTTCAATATGCAAAAGAAAAATTTACAATAAAAATGTGTGTGTTCGTATAGTTTTTACACGAAAAGGACAGGCTGCAATAATCTAGTTTAATTTTGTTTCCAAATAATAAAATGAAAACACCAGCTCTCAGTGCTTGTACTGTTTCCTTCAAGCCTTGTCTTGTTCATACGCACTTTAACGATAGCTATTAATACAATTAGAATCATGCGAAAGAAAAATATAAGCCTAAAAACTGTCGAGTGAACCAGATGTTATAAATGCAATATTTGTAAAGGTAATCACATGATTTCGAGTGCAATTTGGAATAAATATATGCGAGTACGTTTTTCAAAGACCAACAAAAGTGTACGAGCCCTTAGGACGAGTACCTTTTGTGGTCTTTGACTTTGAAAAATTTACACGAAAAACATAACTACAACAAAAAGATTTTAACAGGGCACGTTTTTTTAGTTCATTCAACTTGTTGGCTGAAACAGATTACAACATTTGTCAAATACAAAATTTTACAAGACCGACAGTTTCAAAATTATTTAAATTAAAACTCGGAAATGTGCAAGGACTGATTTAACTGTTTTACACTTATGTGAAGAACTCTCACTTTACAATAATTAGGAAAAGTAGACGTTCAATCAGAATCATCCTCAATAATGAACACTCAGCGTTTGCAAGAACTGGGCTGTCGTTTTAAAATCTCAGGAGCTCGTTTTGAGAGGCCAATGATGAAAAACACATGACAGTTATATCGTTTCTCATTCAAAGGTCTATCAAGTGCTGCTGTCATCACTGTTATGAAATTGAGAGGCCAAAATTGTGTTGAGAGGCCAATGCTGAAAGACACTTGACAGTTATATCGTTTCTTATTCAAATGTCTATCAAGTGCTGTTGTCATCACTGTTATGCTGTCTGCCTCGTAATTGTCACCGTCTTTTGTCTTTTACTTCAGCGTAAAATGTTTCAAATAGCTTGTTTAGTTTTTTGCTTGTTTTTTTTCGATTTTGTTGACAATATTTTTCTGTTTGCACCACAACTCTAATCTAATTGGTTCTTGTTGATTGCACTCGTGTTACAACTTGCACTTGTATTACAAAATAGCTGCACTCCTTTTTCAGCCAATCAGAATCGAGTAATTTTTTTGTGTATACTATCAGATACTGCAATTCTACAAAGCCTTTTGTCCTTAAGTGGACCAATCACAGAGCGCTCATTTTGTGACGTAAAGCAAGTATGGTGAACAAACGGCGCATAATTCGATTAATGGTTGTCGTTAAAGAAAGACATTTCAATATACAAACCAAAGTGCTACTAGTTCGTTTGTTTTACACGTGAAGCACACGCTGAAAATGTATAAGTCTATTTTTGCTTCCAAATAATAAAATGCGAGCATCGGTTCTCATTGCTTGCACATTAATGTCGCCAAGGCTTTTGTCTTGCTCGTTGGCATTTAACGAAAGCTATTACTAGTTACTTACATGGCAAGAGAGGATGTGGGTATTCTATGGCAAAGTCTGTTGAGATCAAAATCATTTCGTAATCGGTCATCGCTTGATAAATGTTTCGTTCTGGTTTAATGTTGTACTTCATCTTGAGGTTGTTGAAGTTTCTTGCATAAATCAATTCATTGAGTACCATTTGCACACCATACATTAAAATATTTTTTACCCGTTGAAAAAATGTCATTTGGTCTGTATTTCCAGTCAGAAAGACAGGAACATAGGACAAAGGGGCTGGAATATTTCGTGTAAAGGCGGCTAGTCGGGGAGGGAGAGAGCATAGTTCAACTCTTGGTATATTTAGCAAGTCAGACAATATGGAACCACAGAACAAAGCTTCAGCTACCAAAAGTTCAAACTTCTTCAGATCTTGAATGAGGTTGGTGTTGTTAATAACAGATTCGCAGGTCTTTATCATTGTTTCTGATTTTTTCAAAATCAATACTTTCAATCCATTTTGTATGGCACTCGCTGCAACAGACGTTGCGTAACCTTTTGGAAATGGTACTGGATAAACTCTCTGCTCAAACTTGTCAGACGTTTTTAACTCTTGCATTGAAGGTACCAGAAGCATAACCTGAAAGTTCAAACACAGTTGTAAGTATATTTTAAATAAAGAATTTTTTCATTACTAATATAACAAAATCCTATTATACACACTATTGTCAAAATAATATTTTGAGGATCAGAGAATATCAGTCGTTACCAGGTCCCTCGATCAATTACAAGTGAATCTTAGAGCTTCTTTGTCTCATTTTAGGGGAGCGTCCACAAGACGTTTCTTTTCAAACTCCACCACCAACACCAACCCCCTGAGAAAAGTCAGACAAAATTATAAACGTTTTTCTTAAATTTAACGCGATATCCATAGGTTTATAAATAGATTCCTCCTAAACTCCTATAAAGGGAAATTCGGTATTAAACAGATTAATAACTAATGCGCATAAACTACAATACGATTTAATATTTTGGATTGATGAAATTCCTTGCCAGATCCGTCAGTAACGTATCTGCTTTTATGTTTTTATTTATCATACAGAACCTAGGTACAGCTATATAGATGTTATTTATCATACAGAACCTAGGTACAGCTATGTAGATGTTATTTATCATACAGAACCTAGGTACAGCTATATAGATGGAATGGTTTTATTTATCATACAGAACCTAGGTACAGCT
>JAOBRB020056937.1:0-14952 GCA_027575285.2 Zoanthus pulchellus | reverse complement strand
CAATCGTGCGTCTGTCCTCTAATAGATCATAGGCAAAAACCAATCAAAATCCGTGAATATCCTAGGTTATTATATAAACTGAACTGGAGTCCGAATATAACATATTTGTCTTCCAAAATTAGGAAAATACTAGGTATTCTATCAAAATTGAGGCACTTTGTTCCAGAATAAACATTAACGAATATTTATAGATCACTTATTCTTCTTTATCTGTGGTATGGTATAATTGTATGGGGCCAAGATGCCCAATCAAATCTCGATAAACTGCTAATTTTACGAAAGCGCGCACTTCGTTTGATCCAGTTTGCACATTATAGATCTCGTGCAGTTCCCCTATTTGCCCTGTATAATGTGCTTCCAATAAATATGCTTTACTTCAAGTCTATCTGCACCACAATGCATGATTTATACAATCATAAATCGCCTCCAAATATTTCCAATCTTTTCGCCCAAGCTGATCACGTGCATAGTTACAGGACAAGATTTTCTGAGGCTGGAAGCTTCTATATTCAAAAATCAAAAACAAGCCAAATGAAAAAGTCCTTTGCAAGAGTTGGTGCGAGGATCTGGAACAGCATTCTTAAAGATGTATACGCTTAATTTCAAACCAAAATTTTAAAAAATAAATTCACCAAAAACTGATTGATATCTTAGTATGGAACGATAATTATGTCAGTACACCAACTTTAAATGATATTTTCCCTAAACGTTAGTTTTCCCCCCTCTCCTTGCCTAATTCTTTTCTTGTCGACGCTTTTCTCTTTGTTCTATAGTGAGTTTTCAATTTTCAATCCAAAGGCAAGGTACTATCAAAGTAAATAATGAAAATCTATAATATAGCACCCCGCCTCGATTAGCCTTGCTATTTCTGCGGGCTGCAATTATCTTCTAAGAATGTTTCTTTAACTAAATAAAATATATATTGTAAATATTAAATTTTAACAATAAATGAAAAAAAAATTAAATTCATACAAAAACAAACAAATTCCACCCGACTATCAAATTTACGGCTGAAATCTCAGACAACCATATTTCGTTCTTAGACACAACTCTTTATAAAGGAGACCGCTTCAAAAACGAAGGAATTTTAGACATAAAATCTACTTCAAGCCAACAGAAAAATTCAATATACGCATTTCAAATCAAACCATCCGCCCAGTGTCAAAGATGGATTTGCTAAAGGAGAAGCTCTCAGACTTTTGAGAACTTGCTCTTCGAAAAGCACCTTTAAATCTAACTAAAGATTTTAAAAAAGGCTTTTACAAACCACTATAAACAAAACACTGGCCGACATTAAATTTGAAAACAGAAGTGCAGCACTAAAACCTAAACCAAAAACTGAAAAGCGCATTTTGCCTTTCGTCACAACATTCAACCCAGCGGCTCCCAATATCAAATCAATAATTATGAAACACGGGCATATCATTAAAACTCAACCGCTACTCAACTGAATTTTCCCTAGACCCCAATAATGCCTTACAAAAATGTAAAGTCTCTCAAAGACATACTCGTACGAGCAAACCTTTAAATATACAAAACTACAATTTAAACAACAGTTAACTGCAGCTAACAATTTACATATTAAAACTATGAGAGAAGTCGTGTTAGCTCGTACCTACTGAGACATTTTAGGCGAGATGTGACTTCTAAAAAAATGCATCGAGAACAGAAATATGTCAGTAGGCGTGGGTGGCTGGACATTTCTAAAAGTGTATGAATTGAAGATCGGCTAAACTCCATGCCTTCGAAATGGTTGAATTACCCAGAACTCCTATCGGGCCCAAACAAGGCAATTGCTGTTGTACGAAACTTGCCCCATTCAAATGGCTGTATTTCCTCTAACTGCGGGTGGAAGAAGGTTCGTTGCAAATCAACATAAACTATCTGCATTAAAAATTATTGTGACGATAGTTTTTTTTTGTTTTTGAAATATTTTTTCTATACAAAAAATGAAGACGAAATAGCTTGTTTTTGGCTATTTATCTGGACGTTGATAACGGGCATTTCTAGTTTTGCAACAGAAATCGGGTTTTCTTATTCCTGTATGGGTTGTAGAAATTTCAGGTAATTATCAACGGCTACAATCGTAATTTCGTTGAAGTCCTGCCTCTTGATTTGAGGTTGTGGAAATATATGGAAAGTTATGATTCCTGTGGGAATCTTTTTTTTATTGCTGCGTACGCCAAAGAGTGGAATTCGGGCTAAAGAATAAAGTCTACATCCATCCAGCTATGATGATAACGTGAAATTTTGAACTGGAAACATTTTTCAGTAAAATATCTGGAAAACAGTTTGCGAGATTGAAGTCCCAATTGCCAATGGTGGTTCACTTCCAAACTTTGCTTAATTTTTATCTTGGCTAGCTGAAGTATAAGAAACTTCAATGGGAATTCACCGGAACTGGCTCAGGATATTACTAAGAACAACAAGAACGCACGATGGGTGTTGATCTCAATTTTTATTTGGATTTTAAAGATACTGTACTTTCAAAACCCCATACATTCTCTATCCCAATTGTAATATATTTCTACACACCGAACGCATTTCCATTACATTAATCTACACATAAGACCATATATGCGTATCTAGAATTTACGGTGATCAACTTACAAATAGAGAAAAAATATCGCCCTGGGAACCCCTACAGTTAGATAGATAGATGTACCTTTATTTAAAACATAAAAAATAGGTAAAACCTCAGGGTAGTCCCTTCAGGTCAACATAGTTGACCTGCTATCAGTGGGAGACCTGAGGTATACTCTAAAAATAAATACAATACATAACAATTTCAAAAAAAAAAATACTAAAATGATTTCAAATCTAAAAAACTATATATTTACAATACATTATATAAAAACTCTCTTATATGTATTTACAAAGTGTTATTAAAAATGGTACAGCCATGATAATAAAATGATCTTTTGGCAACTTCAGTTTTGACCAAAGGCGGATGTAATTTGTTAGCTTGCCTTGTAGATCTCCCACTTACTGTCCGATTATATGTAAAATAGTTCTTAAAAAACTGCGGACAATGACCATCTACATAACGTTGTCCGGCTGCGTTACCAGCGTGGTTGGTCCTTGTGGTGTAGTGGTTAACACGTTGAAGATGTGAGGGTCGATCCCCGTCAAGGGCTATATATGTTATTTTTCTCTTATTTCTTTCTATATACCTAGGAACGAGATTGGTTTTTCCATGAATTATCTCGCAAATATCCGCGATTAATTCCAACTTACATTGCTATTTGTAGGCTGGATAGAAAAAAATGGAGGAATTTTTACTGCTGTCATGGAAACTTTCACGTTTTATTTGTTTGTTTTGTTGCTATGGAAACCATCAAACAGTTGCTGAGATCGTGCACAACGTAACGAAGTTGTGTTTATAAAAATGTCGATCTAAATTTGAAAACAGGCCGAAATCAAATAAAATGAAATATAAACGAAATAAGTTTCCAACTGTTTGAAAAACTTAAGCTTTGTGATACTTTTATTTTCCAAATGGTTATAACTATTGTTTGTCACAATTATTGACATGGAAACATTAGTCATACCCTTTACAAAACAACCTCCTTTCTGTTATTTGTTTTGTAGTTCGCAGCAACTTCAATTGTTTTCCTTTGTTTGTAGCAACTGCGGTTAATCACCGTGGCAACAAAAAAATATACTAGCAATCCAAGTGCAATAAATTTGGCCATGGGGTATTACCTGCAAAGATGTATTTGAGTAAATCAAATTACTATCCGACTTAACCTCTAAAGTATCCTTGTGGATAGCGAAACGTTTCAGTCCGGTATCCTTCACAGAAACAACACCGTTCCTAGAGAATTGTTGGGTTACTTGTTTGTAACTCGTAGCAACTGCAGTTCTAATTGTCAATATTTTTCAGAACAATTGCTTTCCTTTGTTGATATCCACGGCAACAAAATTAAATAAAAGAAATACTAAATAAGCAATAGGTTTGGGGCATTACTTACAAATATTCATTTGTGTGAATGAAACTGCCATCCGACTACATTCCTGTATGTGCTAGAAGAAATTCATGGACGGTAAGACTCCCATTTAAGCAAACTGAATCAGCTCAAATTGTTGCAATGTAAAAATACTTAAAACTATGGAATTATCTACAAGCCTTTTATAGGAACCAGTAAATTTTGTATCTTTTTGTTCATTTATTTTTTTCATTTCGTTCATTTCCGTACAGTAGTGTCGAAACATACATGTACCTGGGAAGTCAGGATGGCATAGTGGTCATGAGTCTTTCCTCCCACCTCAACGACCCGGGATCCATTCCTGGGCTTGGCAAGTGGGCTGAGATTTGTCGATCTCAATCTGACTTCAAGAGTTTTTTTCCCCTCAGCAAATTCCGTCGAGCAATTAGTAAGCATTAGCCTCTGGCTAGGAAGAATGGGCAACCACTTCCTTCGCAATTGATCCTTAAATAAAGATTTTTTTATTTCATTTTATTTGCGACAGTTGGTAGAGACCTATAATACTACATGAATAGGAGAGACAGCAGATATATACAATAATGATTGAGAAAGGGTGTTTTTGCTCCAAAGTGAGGCACAAACACTGAAAATAGGATTAGAACTTTCATCAATTCAAAAAACATTTTCTGTTCCAGTTTGAAACCGTAAGACGTTTATTTTTAAGCTGCGAAATGGTTTTGATTGCCGTCGCAGAACCAAACTAACTCGGAACTGTTTATTTTTATTGTCACAGGTAAAACGTACGAAGCACAAATTTTCTACGAACAGTATTTAAGAAACTTAAATAATGCACCGGTTACACATGGACCAGAATACGAAAAAAGGTGAGACTGTTAAAAAAATGTTTTCATCTCACAAACAATAGCCCTAGAAAAATAGGTAGATCATCCACTACAGCCGCTTACAAATATTGTATATGAAAAATTGCTTTACTGAAACTTGACGCTTCGAAACGTTGCTACTTCAATTTTTTTATTTGAATAAAAAACAGACCACACACTATTGGGATTACTACCATACTCATTACCATAGATGTACGTATATCCTTTTATGTTCCCAGCTGAGAGTTGGGAGACTGGAGACTAGGCTTACGGTTTAACGTAGAAAAAAATAAGAGAAAAATATCATATATAGCCCTTGGCTGGATTCGAACCCCACATCATCGGTTTACTAGTCCGACGTGTTAACCACTACACCACAAGGACCAACCACGCTGGCAACGCAGCTGGACAATGTTATGTAGATGGTAACTATAGGGGTTCCAAGGGCGATATTTTTTTCTATTGGTAAGTTGAACACCGTAAATTATAGGTACGCATATATGGTATTATGTGTAGATAAATCTGATAGATATGCGTTCAGTGTGTAGATATATAGAAAGAAATGAGAGAGAAATAACTTATATAGCCCTTGGCGGTTTAACGTCCTTATCTAAGACGATGCGCAAGTCTAACCTTTTGTAGATAAAAGAGCAAAGGTAACAAAACTCCTAAATTGATCATAACATGTTACTCAATAAACTTAGGTCCTTGAAATTTCTTCCGTGTTTACTTAGATGGTTAGTCGCCTTTTTGCTCGATTGGTCACGTCTTTTGCAACTGAACGGGGGTATTCCCTAAGGGACCAAACTATGCCTCATCCTATTTCCCATCATAGTTAATGACCTATTTAAGGAGTAGGGCCCAAGAGTAAACTACGGTGAAGATCTCACATTTATGGAGATTGTGCCGCGCAATGCTCCATCAGTTATGTTAAGCATTGTCAGTAGCATCCAGGCGTTTAAGGCAAAAAAATGCAAAGCATTGATAGTGTATTTCGTGCATTATAACAGTCATTTATGTCTGTCCTCCCCTCTTTATCGCGGTAATATAATTGAATGTGTCAACTCGTTCAAATTCCTTAGCATATGTTTGTCAAACGGCTTGTCTTGGGGAAAGCAGACTATATAATCAAGAAAACCAACGCAGATTGTATGCATTGCGAACGCTTAAGCATCAGGTGTTTCCGAGACCGACTTGGTCAGAATGTTATGCACGCTCATCAGGCCTCTTCTAGAGTATGCAACTCCTGCATTTGCCAACATACCCTAATACCTCTCACATGCTCTAGAAAAGGTCCAGAAGTGCGCCCTGGCCACAATTTTCCAGACCATTCGTATACCAAGACCTCGTCTGTCGCTAAAGTTGCTACGCTAGCCGCTAGACGCAATGAGGCGTGCAAAAACATGATCAATTCCCTTAATCCACCAATCCACTCTATAACCTTGTCAAGAGCCGACTCGTTAATTCTCTGAAAGAATAAAATCTTACATATGCCCCAATTGTTACCTAATCCGCGAATACTGACCGCATTCGTAACTTTGTTACTAACAATTTTGCTGTTAACTTAAGTTAATCTTCTGACCTGTACCTGTAATTCAATGGTTCACGCTGCAAGAGGTATAAAGCAACGAGTTATTGTTATTATTGTGATTAAATTTAAGAAAAGGACAATATTTTTGAAGAAAGAAGACATGTTTCGATCATTCTCTGATCATCTTCAGTTGTGACTGATCTAATTTACATAATTTGGTTATAAAGTTAGGCAAAAAGAATTAATTAAAGTATGATAATATTTGAAACTCCATTAAGTGTATGTAGATAAAGCAAAGGAGAAATATTTCAACCGGTCACATAAAAAGACTTAAGTTCAAAATCTGCCTATTAAGAGATCGTACTTGCCATTGTATATGTCCTTGTTCTTAAATGTATTTCTAGTCTGCTTGTTTTACGTCCTTTTTTGATTAAATTGTTTTGAGAATCTGAGTGCTGTACCGTCCCAGAATCCTGAAAGATTCCCGAGACACTGATACGTCATACACTTTCACTTCCGCACTAAAGCTCGCTTTGCAATTGGTTTAAAAACAATGATCTTTAATTTCAATTGTTTTTGAGCCAATTGGAAAGCGAGCTCTACTGGAACCAGAATCGAACCAAAGCCTCGCGAACAGTAGACTGACACTTTACCAAGTAGGCTAAACAGGCGCGGACACACGATGCAACATTTCACGCAACATTGCGCGCAACAAATATTTCATAGGTTGACACACGGAGCAACATTTCATGCAACATTGCGCGCAACAAATATTTCATAGGTTGACACACGATGCAATATTTCATGCAACATTGCGCGCAACAAATATTTCATAGGTTGACACACGGTGCAACATTTCATGCAACATTGCGCGCAACAAATATTTCAAATGTTGACACACGGTGCAACATTTCATGGAACATTGCGCGCAACAAATATTTTAAAGGTGGACACACGGTGCAGCATTTCATGTAACATTGCGCGCAACAAATATTTCATAGTTTGACACACGGTGCAGCATTTCATGTAACATTGCGCGCAACAAATATTTCATAGGTTGACACACGGTGCAGCATTTCATGCAACATTGCGCGCAACAAATATTTCACAGGTTGACACACAGTGCAACATTTCATGCAACATTGCGCACAACAGGGTGTCTTTCTACTCAGGCAAAATTGCAAGCTGCAAGTTTTTTTTAAAGGAGATTTTTGTTGGACGCCGTTTTGATTGTTGTAATTTTGTTGTAATGTTGCATGGGTTTTGTTGTATTGTTGCATGGGTAAGCACGCCGCGCTATCACGAGAAATGTTGTACGATTTTGTTGTACCGTGTATCCTCCTCCGAAGATTTAGTGCGCTCAGTGTTGCATGAAATGTTGCACCGTTTGTCAGAGCCTTTAGATTTGTTTCTAAGTTTCATTTACAAAAGAGCAAGTGGGAAGTGTACTTTAGTAGATTTTTTTCTTTTTTTTTTGTACACAGAGATGTTACTCTGCCGGTGTCACATGCTGTTAACGTGCCACCGTTTGTGTGTCGTTATACACCCTGTGTTTTTGGCCTCAATTTGTGTTGTTTGGACAATTGTCCACAAGTATCATCACACGCAACTTCAACATCAGGTAGGTGTACGTTTAAAAATATTGATCGTACTTCAAATATTTTTCAGAAGTTTTCAACTCAAAAAGTCAAATAGAGGGTTAAAGGGAGGATGGTGGTGTTGGTTAGTGGAATACCAGTATACCCGAATAAAAAAGTATACTAGATCTAGAAGAATAATACACTTAAAACATCTAATATTTAGCATTAAAATACACTATACCTAAGATAGATATCCCTAACTAAGACGCAAACACAAAAGCCCTGCCCGACCCTAAAAATGGCATTTCATAAAAATTTAGAAAACTATTTGAGTGGCCCGTTAAGAAACTGTGAATCTGATTATAATTAATACTGAGTAGGAGAGAGAAATCAACAACCAACGCCAAAGTAATTAAGAAGCTTACAAAAAAAACAAGAGGCAAACACATTCAAGATAAAAAATAATAGTTACATTACATTAGCTTACATTAATATGCCGACGTTCGTGCTATCAATATTTCCATTTTAACTTGGATTTCATGTGCATGAGTTGTATGGTTTTTAGTCAATTTTTATTGCTCACTTCTGATGTCATGACTTCCGTTTGTGCGGCCTTTTATTACTGTTTTTGTAGTTTTATATGAAAAGCGTTTATTTAAGGAAATTTTTTTGCTTAAGCAGAAAATGGTATCAGAAAGAAACATCAATTACCAGAGGTTTGCAATGATGACTCATCCCAAACAAGAACAGAGAGTCAAATATCCCTTGCATCGTCCACATGCGAAGACATCTCAATCTCTCAGAAAGTTGAAACACCAAGTCCAAGTATGGTTTGTTTTATTTTAGTTTGTTGTCAAGTGTTGCTAGACTTTTCTAACAGCTTTGACATTACAGGGGCATCATGATAAATAAGAATGGCCATTTTAGTGCAATATGGAATTGCAAAACTTACTCACTTTCCTCTCAAAATCGGGTTTTTCGCGGTCTGGACAATGAAGGCTAATAAAAAGATAATTTGGAGTATTTCCAAAACCTGAAAGTATCTAGAAAGTCTTTTAATTTAACGGTTGATCTTATCATTCCTTGTTTAGGAAAGTTTTCTCAAAACAAACACATAAATGATAACACTTTTATGTTTCAGAAAAGTTGGAACGAAAACCCAAGACGACTCCATCGACGTTTTCTTGCCATATCTGCAACAAAATCTACGCATACCGTTCGTCTTTGAATGTGCACATGCGCACGCATACAGGAAGCAAGCCATACCGCTGTCACCATTGTTCCAAAGCTTTCAGTCATTCTGGCAACTTGAAGGTTCACATGCGTATTCACACTGGTGAACGACCCTATTCCTGTAGTTATTGTTCTAAAAAGTTTAAACAGCTAGCGGCACTTAGGTCGCACATGTATTTACACAATAAGACGGAGAATTCATAATCCTGAGAAGATTAACGTAAATTGATTGATGATTAATATCGGCTCGTACGCAAGGGGAGGGAGATCTACACGCTTTTTTATAATAATACGCTTTATAAGAATGTTCAAGATAAAATTGGCCAAAAAGTTAAGAATGTTTTAAGAATATTGCCATTTTAACCCTTTTCCATCCAAGGGGGTAGTAACTAAATTGATTAAAAAGCAGCATACAATCTCTATTTGGTTGTAACTTTGATTATATTTTACCAAATTCAAATTGCAATGTCTTGGATTTTTGTTATTTAAAAATCTTTGTAAGTTATTTGTTTTACCCCTTTTTTGCCTTTTGAGTTTTCTCTTTTGTTTCTGGGCACGAAAAGTTAGGAACGGCCTTAAGAATGTCTTAAGAATATGTTAGAATGATTTTGACTATAAAGTTAAGAATATTCATCATGAAACGAAAAAACACCATTCTTACAAAAAAAAGCGTGTAGAGGGAGTACGCGGGGGACCCATGCACACCCCTATTCCTTTTCAATATTTG
Source organism: Zoanthus pulchellus (assembly GCA_027575285.2). Lineage (NCBI taxonomy): Eukaryota > Metazoa > Cnidaria > Anthozoa > Zoantharia > Zoanthidae > Zoanthus > Zoanthus pulchellus. The sequence goes on along the minus strand of JAOBRB020056937.1, from coordinate 5,071 downwards.
CAAAGGTCTGCAAAAGCCAATGGTTAGCCCAATTGGTAAGGTGCTGGTCTATCGTGCGGGAGGCTGGGGTTCAATTCCCAGCCGGACCAATACTCGGGGTCTTAAAATAATTGAAGAGAAAGTGCTGCCTTTGCTCTAACATCTGCAAATGATTAGATTTTCGCTTCTTCTCGGATAAGGACGTTAAACCGTAGGTCCTCGGGGATATTATCTGTGTGTGCATTTGTTTGTGTGACGTAATGTGAAAGGTCACCGTCTACCTTAGAGTGGTAAAGATGGTGTCCCTAATTAGTAGGCCTTTGTTCGGCTGGAAAGACTTGACACCTAAATAAAGTCTTTATTTATTATTATATTATAAAGTTTATGATGAAAATAATCACTAACACATACTTGTGGTTGGCACAAGTGGTAAAATCTCTGCTTTCCAACCTAAGGTTCTAAGTATGTCAGGACTCGAATATTTGAGTTACCTTCTTTTCCTCCTAAGCCAACTCAGTTTCCAACCTTCTGGGGTAGGTAAATGAGGAACAGCGTCTGCTGGGAACTAACCTGCGATGGATTAATGTCCCTTCCAGGGGAGTAAAAGGCTTTCAATCGTATAACACTATACGGAGACCGAGGCTATCATTGGCCACATGGCTCGTAAAGGATTTAGGTGTAGAATAAAGCAAAGGCTTTACCTCTAAATGGGCTAGCTGCCACGGCTAGACCTTTTACTAGTTCTTTTGGTATTTTTGGTCATTAGGGGTTACCCCTGAACATGCCTAGCTTCCACGTTTAGATTTTATAAGAAGCTGTTTCGGTTTAGAGTAAATCCAGGGATTATTGGGCTGTCTCGAAACGCGATAGCTGCTAAGGTCAGGTCTTATAAGCAACTGTTTTGGTGCAATGTTACGCCAGGCGTTATCGCTAAACGGGCTAGCTACTGAGTTTAGATCTTGTGAGCAGCTGTTTTGACCTTTTTAAGCCTTATCAGCATGTCAGAGTTAGCATTCTTAAGTTCTCGAAAAAAACATAAGACTTGTAAAAGCGAGAGATGCGTACGAGGCTATAAAGACCAAACTCAAGTTAAGATATTTTTAAAGATAGGTAATGGCACTTTTACGCTATCTATACTTTACGTTAACTAACATTTCATCATTAAATTCAAAAGACAGAGCAGGAAATTTCAAATGATGACAAGATGGCAGAAATTCAAATTATGATAGATTTGCTTTCTTCCCTCCGGAAATTTGTCGCTCTGAACGACGGGAAAAGGAACTTGAACAAAGTCTTAATAGCAAACCCGATGCTTGCAGTTGAAAAACATTCTTCTTATTCATGACCCGAGGCAAGTAATATTAGAAAATTTCAAATCCGAGGAGGAGAACGAGAGATAGATCTTAAGAGCGGGTGCAATTTTTTAAGCAAACTCGTTGTAGAAAGGACGAGATTTCATGCAAAAGCTTTCCTCTCGAGAAAGAGTTTACAGGCAAATATGCGCACTCGAACTCCTCCTTGTCCGCTGCTCTAAAAGCTTCTAAGATACTGATAAAACATCGCTTTGACTTTGAAATTCATACTCTGTCCTATTTTCAGGTCAGAGCAAAGTCTAGTGACCCGCTCTCATACATGTTTATTGATAACTGAAGGCCGGGTTACACGGGGCAATATTTTCAGCAACTTGCAACGCAGTCACTACGTTGCAAGTTGCTGAAACAATTACTTGTGTAACATCTTTTTGTGCAAACCGGCAATGTAAAGTTGCAAGTTGCAGAAAAAGTTGAAAAATTTTCTACTTTTCGCAATGTTGGAAAACCAGTTGAAGCGTGTTACATGTTGTCAGCAACTTGCCTCGCAACACCAATGTCGCAATCAATGTGAACAGCCAATCAAATCACTCATAAACATAACAGTCCGCTAATATAACTAATTTTATCGCAGACAATGGACGAGATCATTGCGAATTGCAAAAAAAAATCTGCCTAAGGCTGTCATGTAACAGCAACTTGCAATTTTTCGTTATCAGCAAAAAATTGCACCGCACTTTAACATGGCCTTAAGTTGCAAATGAAATGTGATTCGAATCAAACCGGGAATCCAAACAACGCTGTGTTTAATGCTCTCTCAGATTGTTAGTATCTACTTGTGATATGCGAACCATGGGTAAAAGGCATTGGTAAAACACCTTCAGGAAATGCTATCACAATGTCTAAAATCGACGTGAAATAAAAACGCATTCAATTATTTAATGTACGAAATTTTCCGCCGTTTCCGTGTAAGAGTATTCCCAGGGAGGAAGTATATAATAAAAAAATAGAAAAACAGAGAGCCAAAAACAACAATAACTAAATACGAGTTGTTTGTATTAAATTGGTATTTAATGCATGTGACACTAATATTTTCCAAATATGATCATGCAATTGCAATTATTTAAACGGATATACAAAATCTAAAATATGCTACGAAATAAATACTTCTAAAAATGAATAATAATAAGCAGTATTCTATTAAATATATCTTTTAAAAATGTACATTTTAATCTATTCTTAAAATCTAGAGTGCTATCCAGGTATTAAAAATAGCCTTTAGGCTGAACACTAAAAAGTGATGCAAATGTATGCTTATCAGCAAGCTGATATATAAAATGGTTACAAGGCTAAAAAATATAATAACTTATAGAACTTTCTATTCTGAGAAGAAAATCGTCTCTATATTGAAATCTGTAAAATAATTGTTGACATTCCATATAGAATTCTAAATCTTGCCTAACCTAGACCAAGTTACGTTCAGACATGGCACAATGTTATGTTCCTAAATAAATGATTCATTATTCAAATAAACATGCAAAGTTTGGCTGTCTTATTGTCAAGCAGTTTCGCCACGTTACACATGCGCAGTAGCTTAATTGAGCCTTGCAACCCTGCTCCAAAAACGCGATACAAATGAAAGTTTTCTCGTTTTTCCATGGCGAACGCAAGTTCCTGGAGTGATATTTCAAATACATCTTTCTCGTGAGATCGCGTAGTCTTCACTTCGATAAAAGTGGTTGGATGGCCATCACAATGTATCTCCAAGTCATACGGAGCAGTTGTGTTTTGGGTTTCGTTTATCCATTTTATCTCCAATGTTTTGCTCAAGCCAGCAAGTTCATCAAGCTCTTTCTGTTTTTTCAGATACTCAAAGACATACATTTCACCCCAGCGGCCCACATCTTCCCTGTTGGCGCTATCTTGAAGAAGTAATCCTTCAGGTATGATTATATCACGAACTGGAAGTTCTTCAATTTCTTCAATCTTATCAGATTCACAGACACGGGGAGAAAAGAATGAAAACTGGTTTGAATGCGCGTTGCTGAGACAGCGCTCGTCAGCAGCCACTAAAGGGCTTGGTTGAATTGGTGGTAGAACCTCTATATGGGGGCTTATCACGGCTGGGGAGGTTGAGGTCGGTTCAGCAAACAACTCTGGTTGTGCAGGAAGAGAGGGACAAACTGCTGCGGCTATAGGTGCCCTAGATGCACGTTCTGCATCCGTTTCTGCATAACGAACATTTGATGAATTCATTTCTTGAGGGATGACTTTAACTTCCGCCTGCGATGATCTTAATTGGGTCGCTGTTTCCGATGGTGAGGGTGGAAAAGGAGAAATTATTTTCTCCTGGGGAGGTACAGATTCTGGTGGGGCTGGAGGAGGCCACATTTTCAAAGAGTCTTCTTTGATTGTTTTTTCAGGAATAACTCTCTCTTCTGAATTGTACGTGGTTGATGACTTTGGAGGCCAAGAGTGGAGACCACCATCTCCTTCTTTAAACCTGCAAAACATATAATTTCAGCCTAGTATCGAGTGGCATTTACGTTTGCTTGTTCGCACTAACATTAAGCTAATCCTGCCTGCGCAAAGGAAAAAGTATAAGTTTACTTGGAACTTAGCAAAGTAACCAATTGCTGTTTTCGCGCGCTCTGATTGGCTTCCATAATTCGTGATATTCAAGACTATTAGTTGATTTTGAAGCGGACGTCAAATGACAGAACAGGCGAGTGCTAAAAATAAATAACTAATTATCACCCCAGGGGCGGTGTCTAGCGCTAAAGTATCTCGGTATATATCTACCGCTATTTACCTCCACTTCGGGGGATATTTCTTTTTAATCAGCATTGTTGAGGTATGAAGTCAACAGGTTGATCACAAAAGGCTTACAAAAGGAGCGGAAAAACAATCAGAGAAAAAAAAATGAATGAACTATTGTTTACTAATTTTAAAAAAGTTATGCAGGATCGCACTAGGATCGTTTACCTTACCAAAATTTCAAAAATGTCAGACACCTTGCAACTTCGAACCAGCATTTATCCTGTGTGTTCTTAATAAGATAGATTTCTTTGCATCATTAATAAACGCCCACCATATTGTTATCTTCAATACAATTATAATTTATCTTTGGGTCTGTCAGAGTATATCTCTCTATCAATCCTTGAAACTTTACCATAATATCACACGATCATTCTCATTAAATCCATCCATCCATCTACCCATCCATTCATCCATCCGTCTATCCAACTATCCATCCATCCATTCATCGATCGTTCGATCAATCGATCCCTCTCTCCCTCCATCTATCCATTCAATTTACGTGCATCCTGCAAAAATGTTGCATTGCCACAACCCAAAACAGATTATTATAGAAACAGTTTTGCCTTCACCACAGGCAAATTTTGGAACATTCTAACCAACGACATAAAACACGAGAGTTCCATTGAGGCCTTCATAAAGAAACTGAGTCAGGTCAATTTTTCTATCACAATGTAACATATGTATATTGCAACTTTGAATTTTAAAGTTTTAAAAATGCAATTTCAGTTTTTCTCCCTCCCCCCTCCATTTATCCATCCATCCATCCATCCATCCATCCAATATTAGATTCATGGCGGGCTCCCGATCGCTACCTTTTTTCAAAGTTAGCCTTCTTGAACGCAAAAATATATATTGAATCCGTTTAACTGCTAAAAGCAAGTTTATGAGAGTCCCATTTATCAATGAGACGATAAGCATTGAACTCGTATTTTTCAATTTGTTTGAGCAGATTTACTACAAAA
>JAOBRB020056827.1:0-14954 GCA_027575285.2 Zoanthus pulchellus | reverse complement strand
TTACCTTACCTTACCTTACCTTACCTTACCTTACCTTACCTTACCTTACCTTACCTTACCTTACCTTACCTTACCTTGCCTTGTCTTACCTTACCTTACCTTACCTTGCCTTGTCTTACCTTACCTTTCTTTATCTCACCTCACCTCACCTTACCTTACTTTGCCTTGTCTTACCTTACCTTACCTTATCTTACCTTACCTTACCTTATCTTACCTTACCTTACCTTACCTCACCTTACCTTATCTTACCTTACTGGAAGCTGGAACAATTGCTTGTGAATAAAATCTCGGAGGTCATTTTAAACTTTTACAGCAACGCGGTGAGTATAATACTACAACAGGTGATCAACAATGTAACAGTTCATTGATTAAATGCGAAATAACTGTTAAATGTAATACAAACTTGTTGCATCCGTTGTTTTATATGACACTTTTGTACTCGCAGCGGTAGTGCATCATAAATGACTGTCAAGTGTTTGCAATTTATACCTTTTTTGTTAACTGTTTGCATACAATTTAAAATTACTTGAAAACATGGCTTGATTTCACCAAACTAAGTAATCAAAAATAACAAGTGTGTATCTATTTCTTATTCTGAAAACGAATGAAAATCGACATTCAGAAAAATGCAACCTTGGTTATTATTCCTTTAAATTTGTCGAATATTGTTTTTAAAATTCCTGTTTTTGATAGAAGGCTTTTTTGCAGTTCAGATCAACAAAATTCCACATTTCAATTTATTATATTTTAATGACAACTGACTGCAGTAATTAGTTGTTTAGAAATATAGGCTCTGATAGGAAGCCAAGTATAACTTTTGAGAAATTAATTTAGAATTTGAGAAAATCTTGTAATAACGTTTTAAATTTTTATAGTGTTGCAATGATCATTTTAGCTAGTGACGTTTCAACAAAGCTTTGACTATTCATTTGCTGATAAATTAATTGATTTACCACGTAGAATACTAGAAAAAATAGGAAATCAGCCGATCGCTAAACAAGCATACTAGCATACTATACAATTTAATGAATAATAAGAGCCTCTTGAATTCATTTGTTTGGCCATTTTAAAAATTGATTGTTTATTTTTCTGAGATTTTGTGAAGTAGACCATTAGAAAAGTGGAGGGAGATATTAATAAAACAAAATTCATACAAAAAAAAATTCTGAAAAAATACATTCAGCCCAAGTGACTGAAAAAAACATACATACTTGTTCAAGCCTTGGTGTATGGAGCTTGCTTAATAAAATTTTATTGGTTTTAAAAGTTGTCAATTATATTAAGGGACTATTTGAGAACTTTTTAATAGCTTGCCAAATGGTGGGGCTCTCTAATTGTTTTACAGTTCAGGTATTGCCTTCTCCTCATGTGAAATCAAATACTGGTTAGAAAAAAAATTAAAACATTATTATACAAATTTTTGCCAGAAAAGTTTTGGACCTGCATACATTATTTTTCATTCAGCTGAAGCTCATTACCCTGCTTTTGAGATAGATTCTTTCTTATAATTCTTCCTCACTACTCAAGATTTCTCTATGCAGTTCATACTTTGTTGGTTTTGCAGTTTTGGAGAGCTTTGTTCACCCGGTAGGTTTGTTGTAAAGCTTCCTTGTTTCCCAAAACATAAGTCCATCATCTCTTACTTTTTCTAGATCTTATGAGCAGCAGAAGCCTTTCATATGAAAAGCTAAAAGGTTAAAGTGCTTGCAAATTAAAACTAGGCAAAATCCCCAGACTTTTTGGAAACTTAGATTTTCTAAAACTCAATTTAAATCCTGCTTTCAGCGTTGTCAGATTTTAAATTCACTTTTAAAATGAATTTTACCTTAACATGATTAATGATTGTTCTTGATTGTATAATAAAAATTAGTCAAACTCCTGTTTTTTTGTTAAAAAATCACATTCGAAGATCAGTTTGTATTCTAAATGTTAAACCAAGGAACATGAAGACTTAAAAATAGCCTGGAATGGGCTTAAGTGTACATTAAAAAATGAACAGTATAAAAGTTTTCAATTTCTATCTGCAATGAATTAAGCATGAAAATAAGCTTTTATTTTGTGCACTTAGTTGTTGAACCATAGATGTACAGTTTGGATAACATAATTATGTATTCTCAGAAGAAAAATCCATAAAAGCTGGTGAACCTTGAAGTAAGTATGCAATAAAGAAATTTCCTCAATCCACTCCAACCCACCCCCCACTTCAGTCTTCTAATGGCATGTGCCAGTTATGCCAAGATGACTTCTTCATGTCACACCAGGTAGCCGGAGTAAAAGCATAGATTGGGCGTCAAGTTTATTTTGAAATTAGACAAGAATATTTTAACATATAGTTTTTGTTTAAAATTTCATTCAGAATTTTTCAAGTGTATTTGAAATTAGATTTTGTCCGTTCCATTCTCTTTTCGTAGTACATTCTCTCGGCTATCCTGATGGAATGATTAATTTTGGTTTTAAAACGGTTGTAGACTAGTTCATCATGAGAACTGGGATCATTTTTTCTAACCGATTTTGAAATACCCTTTGTAAGCCAAGGTTTACGAAAAGCTTGTTTTTTAGCCTTAATGTAATTCATTGGACAGCAGAGGTTATAAATTGACATGCATTTCTTTAGGATGTTACCGCTTGATTGAAATCTTGATAACCAGGTAGAACAGCCCAGTTAACAATAACAAGTTGTAATTTTGTTTGTACCCTACAATAATCAAAAATTGTTGGAAGATGATTTGAAATGTAATTGAGAAAAAGACCACTGAAAAAAAGGGTGTTGTTGGTGAAAATATTGTCAATTAACGAAGCTTCGAATTCATGAGCTGTTATTTTAGAAAGGTGCGCAATTAAAAGATAAAACATTCTGGAATATAACAGTTCTAAAACCTCCCCGGTGGCTTGGTAGTTTGAGTGTCAGTCAAGTTCAGATTCCAGTCACCTGAAAGAAAGACTACCTTGTTTTCTTTCGAGATGTAATCGACCAATTGATTCAATTGAATAATGAATTAAGAGAAGTTTTTATCTAGAGGTCTATAGATAACTCCAATCAATATATGTTATTTTTTTAGTGATCTCAATAAAAGAGAATTCCAAACTTAGGCGATGCTTGAAATCTAGATGATCATGAAGATAAATGCCGACACCACCACCGTACAGCGGATATCGGTTGGTATAACAAGTAATAAAGGTGGGCATTACGTTTGTACTTGTTTTGCCAGTTTTTGGCAGGTCTATACTACCATTTTCTGTTTATAAACAAAAGATCTAAGACTAGAATTTACGGATGTCTCGTCTACACGGATAATTCTTTATATGTAACAATTTTTACTTGATACAAAATCAAACACAAAATATTTTTGGTAATTATAATTGCCATACAAAAAACGGTAAAGGAAAGAAAATATCCTCATAAAAGACGACCTTTAATGTACAAGGTTTTCCATACACGAATTAAATACTATACCTGCTTCTGACGTTAGCACGGATGATTAATATAACTCAGTAAAGAGTGAGTTTTCTTGTTTATAGACTGATTCAGTGAAGCTCAACGAGTTTGTCTCGATCTCCAGTCAAAAGGACTAGTAACGAGTTTTTTGTCCGGATCCTGGACAGCTCTCAATAACGTTACTCGAGAAATCCATTACTGCGGTACCTTTTGCTAAAGACCTGGGTGTTATAATCGACGAACGCCTCAGCTACAATTAACATATTTCAAAAACTGTTTCCAGTTGTTTCTATTAACTCAACAGAGTTGATAGAATAAAGCAACTCCTAGATATTAAAACATTGAAATTGTTAATTAGCTCTTTTATCTTTACAACATTATTTTATTGTTCTACCGTATGGAGTAATACGACAAAGACAAAAAAACAAGCTCCAATTAGTGCAAAACTACGCGGCAAGAATAGTACTCGGCCTTAAAAAGTATGATCATATATCAGAAGGAACAATTAAAATGGCTTCATGTGCAAGAAAAACTCTACGTCAACGACTGCTCCAAAGATGCTTCATAAGTGCATCCAAGGTTCAAAAGCGCCAGAATATCTAACCAACAAATTTATTAGGAGAAATGACGTACAAAAACGGCCAAGATCTCAACATACCAACATGTAAGTTGACAACTGGTCAGAGATTCTTTTCTTACAGAGGAACAAAAATTTGGAACTCAATCTCCAAAGAAATCAGAGATATAGAAAACATTAAAACCTTAAAAAAGCGTCTCATAAATCATATTATTGCTAACCGTTTTTCCTAATGTCCTATACTTCCCTCGAATTAGCAGGAAAACACTTTGTACATATTATTTACAAGCGAAGTAACCACTAGTTAAAATTTTGTATATGTATATATATTCTAAATAGCCTTTAATTATTTTTTTATTTTTTCAATATTTTTTCATGTAATTTATAATTATATCAGTTACATATTGTAGTTGAAAAGCCTTTTAAAAGGAGCTCAATAAAAATTTGTATGTACGTACGTATGTATAGATTTAGAGAATTTCGTGTAAACAAACTCTCCAAAACAACTAATTTAGCTGCACTCTCAACAGCACTTTACTCACGATTCGTGATTGCTAATTAATGGAATGTAATTGTCTTTATGTTCAATGAAAAGTTCACAATTGGATTAGGCTTACCAGGATTAAAAGTATATAATTTCGTTAAAAATGAAGAACTTGATGCTTTAAAATTACTGTCATTTAAAATACATATTTTGCGGATTTGATAAATAACACTATAAACTGATATTTAAGAGAAACGTTTGAGATGTGTCAGAGATCCAGTCAAAAGCACAAGTTTTGGCCACTGTAAAATATAACTTTTATTATTATAGACAAGGGAAACAAGAAAACAACACTCTTCATATCTTATTGGTTTATCAAATGTCGACTATACCATTTTAAGTATTTAAGTTGTATATTATGAGACTAAACTAACCTTTGTGGCAGAAAGATAGGGTTTTCATGGATTTCCTCTTTGATTTCGTTAGAAAATCAGTACCTATTCATAGAATGAAAACAATTTTAGCTTATGTGTTTCGATTTATGATGCTGAACACATGTAACTTTCATGTCTGGCGTTTGAAAGGTCCAGCATTTTAAAACCTTGGGAAGTCACCTAGCCCTACCGCACCCCTTGACACACCCAGTTGAGTTAAAAATTCTCCTAAGAAGGCGGAGCCATCTTTATCAGAGTACGAGCAGCGGCGCATCAAGCATAATGTTGCGAGAAAATTTAGTAATTGAAGCAAGATAATAAATTATTGTACTTCGAAGCAATTAATTATGTAATGCTAGCAGGCGTTATAAAATAATGCGTGAAAGAAGGTTACTTTATTATCATTATTTGAAAATAGGTTAACGTTGCTGCATTTCCAAACGATATCAAACAGTAATTCGAGTACATCGTCGAAAATGGATTGTGGACCAAGTTAGGACACAGTGAATAGTCAACGCCAGGACTTGCCACAAACATAGCGGCCAGTATCTAAAAACAAGAAAAATCAACACCTACCAATTACACAAAGCGAGGTGCATTGAAACGGCTTAAAAACTCTCCAATAAACTCCATACAATTTCATGCAAGTCTTACTGGCAGTGCCGGGTAAACTTTTCTGTCCCTTGCATGGGCAGAATCTTTTAGTGCTGTCAATGAACCTGTGGTATAACAAAATAACTTTGGTTTTAGGAAAAGGTCTTTTGAAATTTTTAATTTTTAAATAAGTGTGACTATGTACAAACTATATAGTAGTAACTTTATAAACCACTATATATGTCTAGGTGTATATTCTATCTACAGTAAAAGCTTTTAAATATAATTTAAGCAGTATATAGTCAAATATAAATTTACGTTGATACTTACAGATAAAGCGACCATAGGTTATAAAACGTGCCACTAGGTATCCATAAGATGTGGTTGTTTTCTAAATTGCTAAAAATGGTTGTACAAGAAAAATGTTTTCTTAAATTTAAGATTAATTTAAAAAAACGTTTTAAAGACTATATTGTGGAAAAAATTTAGTTGTTGATATCTCTAGAATTAATTACTTTGTTTTAATTACGTGATAACCCTTTGTTTTAGATATTTTCTTATAACCTCGTTGTGATCCTTTATGTTCTGGTTATTGTTTGTATTTAATATAGTAAAACGCGCTCATAGTTTTTTTTTGGTCCTCTGCGCTGGCTGAAGTTTAGCCACGCCGGCTTTCCTAAAGCCAGGGCAAAGGCCAACAATACCAAAAAAAGGAAAATAAACGAAAGCTCTAAAAATTGAAGTGAATTCTCAGTGACAATTCTATTTTTTTTTATTTCGTCACAGTTTCGCCACAAAACTGAGCTTTCTAGTGCCTGCTCCGGCCGCGCTCAATCGAAGTATGGCTCCAGTAAGGACCTCATAAGTAGGAGCGAGCAACTTTTATGTTTTAGTGTCACGGCGTTATTACGAACCGACTTATTTTTAGTTGAGTTATTGCAAATTCAAACCAATCATATGCGTCCAAACACATCACTGTTAATTTGTATGAATTATCTATTTTCTCCGGGACTGAAACTTCTATTGAAAATTCTTACTAAAAGCAATCTAAAAATAAACTTGTTCGCGAAAACGCTGTGAAATAGGTCAATTATAGGAGTTGCTTGCTCCTGCTTATGGCTCCTGGTCCAGCACAGGTTGTGATGTTTCGGAAAAATTGCTTTTCTTAAGAGCCCAATCATATAATCGAATTTATTTCAAATGTTGAGTACTGTTGACCGTCCCCCGTATACATTCGACTTTTTATAGTCAATCGATAATAACGTTTGCTTCTAATTTTTTTTTTATTTTGAACACAATTTTCTGCATCTCTACAGAAATACTCGCGCCAACTGTGTGTATCTTCATAACTGCTTTAACTAGTACAACCAAACTTGGTGACTTTTCCTGAAAAATCATTAGTTATCATTTGATACCAATTTTGTAGGTCTAATTTATTTGCCGTTGCCATGGCAATGGTTTTGTGACGGACCTCGCAGACTCCAAATCACCGTCCTTGGTTTAATCAATGTAGTCTCCATATTTTCCACTTAACATATACTTTAAACAAGAGGTTTCTCCAACCTTCACACCTTAAAATTTTCAATTCTGCTATACAAAATGACGGTCGAAACGGACTTCCCTCGGTGAAATAGCAAAAGAAAATTATTTGTATAAAGTTATTAAGTTTGTCAAGAAAACATTTATAATAAATAAAAGTATTTTTATATGTTACTGAGAAGTAAACATATTTCTGCTTTTAAAAAATCATTGTTATTGAAAGTCTTCAATTCAAAAAAAGACGTTCACTAGACAAGGGCTAACTGACAACTGAACGTGTGAAACCCCTGGGCTCAACCTTTTATTGCGGAACCTTTTGTTTAATGTCTCCTTTGTTAATTAGAACAAATTATGCAAATTTGATGACGTCATTGTATTTAAAAGGCCAAAATCTAAGATGGCGCCAAGGATCTTAGACTCAAGTGCCTTTTGCTACAAGTTCATAAATTCCTTTACTTTCTATTTTTGAAAATGCTTACTTCCAGCACAGAAATATTTTTTGTCATTACTTAGCTGGAGTGTATGATCTTATTTGGAATATACGCACTGAAACCAAGGAAATTGATAGTAAAACACAGCAGATTTTGCCTAGGTAAACCTGTAATTATCTTTGTATATTTATTTTCATTTATTTTTGACTTGATGTTCAAAAAAGGATTGTGAATGGATGAAAAACTATTTTCATAAACATAAACAAACTTTAAGGTACTTGAGTGTCTTTCAAAGCAGGTACATTATGAGATAGAATAAGGAAAGTACTGTGGATAACCAAAGCATTTTGGTAACAAAAAAGGACGACTCAAGTGCTGTGGTTCATAAACTATGCAAATTTGGCACTTATAAGTTACGTCAATAAGGATTTTTAGTTGAGTTTAATATTCTGAGAAATTCAAGCCATTATACCGCATCAACGGCCTTTCTTGAAAAGAAGGCGTTAGGATGGTTTTAGAATAAAATATCTGATTTTACTACTAAAGCCCAAGCACGAACATGACCGGCTCTCATCAGATAACTTCGAAATGTTTGGTCTTGCAGATCAATTAAATTAAATTACTTACTGTTTGCGTGAGTTATGGGCGTTTGGTGTTGACAAAGAGTTTGTATCGGAAGAGGTTAGAGAAAGAGTTCTTGGCGTGGCAACATCAGGTGGCATTAAAAGTAACCAAGAATACCGAACCTCTCCACCCTACGCCTATCCACAAGATAAAACCGGAAGAGTCGTTTCCTGGAGTACGTCCTCCCATTAGGCTGAGAAGCTAAGTAAGTTATTATTTGTGATTTTATATCAATTACATTGAATATTATATCAAGGTTATCTAAAACCATAGGATAAACAAATTCTTTAGACCATAGATAAACAGAGCTGTTTCCTTATTAGGTTCAAATGAAAAATTAAAAAATGTAAAAAGAAATCTCCTGAGGTTTGACAATTATTGTGTGAAAATGAGTGCTTGAGTTTTAATGTACTTTCATGAAGGATACTTTGCATAAAATGGCTACGATAAAAAGTGAAGTGTGAGTTAGCATCGATATGTAGGGGTGATACACACTTTCCTCCTTTTAACACATATAAATAAAAATATATATCCTCCCTTGACGAGTAACTCAATGAAAGGGTTATTGATACTTTGTCTTTTGTTTTAACGTTGAGTTCACCATTGATAAACCAATAATGTAATCCACCCTTTTCATGTTTTTTTGTAAAATATTTAGACAACCATAAATGTAAACAAGTATTTTCCTCTGGGTTAACTAAAGTTTCTGCACGAATACTGTAAACTTCTGTTTCCAACTCAGCTACTTCAAATGTTACCTCATTTGGAGTACTTTTTATAATACATACAATGTCACAAGCTGATAAATGTTACTGTTTCAAAAATTTTCGGTGCTTATTCAACTTGTAAGCTAATAATCCACCATCATGAGAAAGATTTTTTATTTGAAAATGATTAAAAGTAGAAATATAGTCGTATTCGTTTCGCAAATCAATATAGCAGCATCTATTTTGTTTGTAGGATCACTCAAATTAGTTTTCTTATTATATGGCCGACGAATTTTGCGTGCTCTGATTATCTCAGCTCGGGGTCCGTAACTTACGGTATGAACCTGGATACGGACCCCGGGTATGGACCTCCCAAACCTGCCGTGTTTGTTTTGATTGTAAAAGAAGCACCAAATCTGTTTTGCCTCAGTCTCAGCAGAGAAAAACTTTGTAACATTCTAATTGTCTACTATCAAATAAAATGTCTTCGCTGCGTGTCAACCGTTGCTTGGTCCCAGAACGTTTTTATTCAAAAAGCAATATAATAAATATCTTAATAACCTCGTTTCCTCGATCCATACCGTAAGTTAATGACCCAAGTTTTTTCCTCATCGCCCGCGCGCCTCGCTTCGTTGGGTCTGTAACTTACGGTACGAACCTCGCCCTGGTATATAAGAGGTATTTATGTCCTCCCAAATCAATCGTATTGTGCCTGCTGTTCCTGTTGCAAAATACTGTTTGCTGATTGCAACGGTTTGATCAACAGCTGGTCATAAATTGGTTATCTTATCGTTTCCTAAATCAAAAATATTTCTATCTCCACCCAATATAACATAATTCTTTTATTCTATTTTATATATATATTAGTTTATATTATTAACTAGGTGTCCTCAATTAGTTTACTTTTATGTGAGCTAGAACCTTTGACACGTTAATAAAGTTATTATTATTATTATTATTATTATTATTATAATCGTCATCTATTTGTACGTTATTGCTTGCCTATCAAACCCATATTACTGATTATAATATAGCTTCGAAACAAATAGACTGTTAATCAAACCTTTTTGTCTAACCCGAAAAGCTCACGGATATTTTCATTTTGTTAAGATCCGAGCTAGGTTAACACTCTTGTAACAATGACAGGAATACTAGGTCGCAGCTCAATCTAGCTCTTCATCAACTGCTTCACTATTTTCACTATTGTATTCTCGAAATCCATCAATCCTGTATCTAGAGCGAACTGTTTTCATCTGATTCTTTGAGACATACCTTTTTTGAATATTGGATTGAGCCTCTAATACTACTATTAAGGGTTAATTGCTTCTTTAAATTTTTATCGCAATCCTTGAACCAATTTTAAACAAACAGATTAAATCTTTTGAACTGTGCTTGTTCCCCTTAGCAAATACATAGCACCTTATATGTATTTAAATGAAAACTTTTACGCCCCCTGCTTTAATTACTTGAAAATGGTTAAGTTAACCAAAAACGTTTGTAATTTTAGTAAATCTTTTTAAAATCTTTTATTGCCTTCATTTTTTTAACAATTTTACATGGAGAATTAAATTCATGGCCAGAAAAATTGGAAACACATGCGCAATTGACACATCAATACGAATTATTTTAAGTCAAGAAAATTGTCCGATTGCTAAGCGACTTAAGTTAGAAACATCGTATACTCAAGAATTACGTAAATCGTATTAACAAAAACATAAATGTTCACTGCAAATCTTAAACGTTTTAACAATTCCTAAAAAATGTACCTAAAATTCCGGGGAATGCGAGTTCATTCTTTGCCCTTTTTAAACTTTAAATTTTTGATGTATATCAAACACTTTCTAATAGCAAACAATATGGTGATCTTAAAAAAATGCTTCACCTACCGTATATAAAGGCCTCATATTTCTGCCATTTTAAACTGTTCGAAATATGTTCACTGTGTACTTTGTTGCCAGATAGCAGAATTTTCAGTCAAGACACGAGGCATTTTTCTGCAAGCAATATCCACTGCGTTTCAGGGATAAATTCTAGATGAAATTTCTCATGTTTCTGGGTTAAATTCACCTGATAGAACTTGAAAACTCCACAAAAAACCGCACGCAAACCTGTTATCAGACGCTCCTCAACTTGACTTTCCCCGGCCATTTTTTTTGCAAGCTGGGTAAACTGTCTTTTTAGCAACCAGTCTATTTGAATTAACTCACTTTCAGCAGATAGTTTTCAACAGCCAAAGTTGACCGAACAATGAAGAGGAGTTTGGGAAACTTACCTGTTTCCCGGCGCCGCGAAAATACAAATAATAAGCGCAAATATAATAAACAAGAAACTTCGCACTCAGATGAGTTGTTTTTTTAGAGTAAACCTTTTCTATTAACCCGTAGATGTTTGTCCACGAGTAGACGCCATTTTTTAGTCTTGGAAAGAACTGTGTTCACGTGTGCACTACCAGCCAATAACGTGGAAGAATTTTTTTATTGTGTGCAATCTAAGCACCTCCCACTTATTTCCGAATTTTCTGGCCATGCAAAACAATGTGGAATCTTCCCAGCGCCCGGAATAAAATGGTTGCACTTTCTTAAAACCTTTTAACAACATTTTGTTAAGCTTTCGTCTGTCTCTCCACTGGTACGTCAAACGTGCCTTGAACAAGTAGCAAAATGTGTCCTATGATTTGCCGCTAATGGATAGATATATTTTTCTCGACGTTTTATCTTTCCCGCATAGCATAGGAATGATATAAATACAACACTAGAAAAGCAGGATACAAGCATTTCCGCTTCTTGTTCTCATTTTGTTGTAGTTAAAACTGAAAATGTAATCGCTTTGTCATTATTCTATTCACTGGCAGTAAATTGCTGTCGTTGGAAAGCTACTTTCTGATTGGCTTGCATGAGATGGCAAATATTTTGATTGATTTAACGTCTACCTCACGATTTTGCAGTGTGTAGACATCGTCGTTATCGTGTTGTTTCAATGATACGCGCAAGTAAAAGTTTTGAGTATGCATCTAATGTATGCAAACATTTCTTCTATATGAGGCTGTATTTTTTGTGTTTCTTTTTAAGTGAAATGAAATAAAGCTACTGTATATGTTTAAATCAGCGCTACCGTTCGGATACTGAAGCAACCATAATAGCCCAGTAGTTCTTAAATAGAACTTAACAGATGTACGTGTTTCTCTTTACAAAAGGTGGCTATTACAAATCCAAAAAGTGAGAATGAAATTTGTTTAGTTGTGTTATTTAGTAATATTTTGTTACAGGTTTTGGTTAAGGCATGTTTTCCTTGTTAAAATTGTCTTTTTTCAATGTTAAAAGTCAATATTGATTATTTAAGGTTTTGAAACAGTTGAAGGACTTTTGCTTCTCCTGTGATCAAAAAGGGAACTTATAGCTATTGAGATGTTGTAAGACTAAGGGCAGACTGTCACAACTGATGCACAAAAACCTGCACAGCAGAGTTCTTCAAATGTCAATTTAGAATAGCAAATTCCCACAGGCGTCCTCAAACATAGATCATCTAGTCTTGAACGGCATTTTATTTTCTTGAGGAGGGCATAAAGTTCAGCAATATTTTCAAAGTGTTTATGCAAATCGCTTTGAATGGGGTTTCTTTTGATGTACCTCATTTTTTGAGTGCTTCACAACCGTTAGAATCTCTGTTTACACCTTGATTGCTTTTTAGTACAATTTATTTACCTTTTGTTTCTGGAGCATGCAGAGAGAAGACAATCATGTTTCCCATCTAGTTCGTTTTTCAAGTAACCTAACTTAAAAGGGTTACTATTTGCTAGTTTAGAACAGGGTATTAAATTTAAGCCAATCCTAGCTTAGAATAGGGTATTAAAATGAAGCCATTTCTAATTTAGAACAGCATATAGCTTTTTTAAAACTTATTTTAGTGTAAGGTAATACTTACAGCCTATAAAGCTTCGGAAGGTTTATGAACGTGCCACTCTGGAGCGACGAGATTCGGTTGTTTTGCAAGTTTCTAACAAAAAGTTGTACAAAAAAATTAATCACTTTCAAAAATTTATCAAAATATTCATTAGAGTCAAGCCATTCCTAGTTCAGAACAGGGTATCTAATGCAAGCCATTCCTAGTTTAGAGCAGGGTATTAAAATTAACCCAAATGTCACAACTGATGCACAAAAACCTGCACAGCTCAGAGTTCTTCAAATGTCAATTTAGAATAGCAAACTCCCACAGGCGTCCTCAAACATAGATCATCTAGTCTTGAACGGCATTTTATTTTCTTGAGGAGGGCATACATTTCGGCAATATTTTCAAAGTGTTTAAGCGAATCGCTTTGAATGGGGTTTCTTTTGATGTACGTGATTTTTTGAGTGCTTCACAACCGTTAGAATCTCTGTTTACACCTCGATTGCTTTTTAGTACAGTTTATTTACCTTTTGTTTCTGGAGCATGCAGAGAGAAGACAATCATGTTTCCCATTTAGTTCGTTTTTCAAGTAACCTAACTTAAAAGGGTTACTATTTGCTGGTTTAGAACAGATTATTAAATTTAAGCCAATCCTAGCTTGGAATAGGGTATTAAAATGAAGCCATTTCTAATTTAGAACAGCGTATCGAATTCAAGATATACCTAGTTTAGAACAGGGTAAGGTTTGTGAAGGTCCACAAGTAAGTAATAGCTTTTTTAACACTTATTTTAGTGCAAGGTAATACTTACAGCTCATAAAGTATCGGAAAGTTTATGAACGTGCCACTCTGGATCGACGAGATTCGGTTGTTTTGCAAGTTTCTAACAAAAAGTTGTACAAAAAAATTAATCACTTTCAAAACGTTATCAAAATATTCATTAGAGTCAAGCCATTCCTAGTTCAGAACAGGTTAACTAATGCAACCCATTCCTAGTTTAGAGCAGGGTATTAAAATTAACCCATTACCAGTTTAGAACAGGGTATCGAATTCGAGCCATTTCTAGTTTAGAACAACGTTTTAAGGTAAGCCACTCCAAGTTTAGAACAGCGTAACAAGTTCAAGCCATTCCTAGTTTAAAATAGCGTACTTCACTGTCAGGCCATTCCTAGTTTAGAACAGGGTATCAATTTCAAGCCATTCCTAGTTTACAACAACGTATCAAGTATAAGCCATTCCTAGTTGAGAACAGCGCATCCAATTCATACCGTTCCTTGTCTAGAACAGGGTATCAATTTCAAACCATACCTAGTTTAGAACAGGGTAAGGTTTGAGAGGTCCCTCAGGAAGTAATAGCGTTTAAAAAATTATTGTAAGGTAATACTTACAGTTTATAAAGCAACGGTAAGCTTCTAAATGTGACACTCTGGAGCGATGAGATTCGGTTGTTCTCCAAGTATCTAACAAATGCGAGAAATTTAAAAAACCTTCCAAAAAATTATTAATATACTAATTACCAATATGTAATTCTGGATTTCTGATTTTAGAAACACAAAACCAGAAACTCAAACCCCCTAAATTCAAGTTATTACATACAGATATACGAGCAACGGTAAGTTACCGAATGTGCTACTCTAGAGCGCTGAAATTAGGTTGTTCTCCAAGTATCTAACAAATGCAAAAAATTTTAAAAACTTCCAAAATACTGTTAATAAACTAATTACTAGTATGTAATTCTGGATTTCTGATTTTAGAAACACAAAACGAGAAACTCAAACCCCCTAAAATCAAGTTATTACATACAGATATACGAGCAACGGTAAGTTACTGAATGTGCCACTCTGGAGCGATGAGATCCGGTTGTTGCGTAAAGATCTAAGAAAAGGTTATACAAAAAATTTGATTAATCTTCCAAAAAACTATAAATAAATCATTTATTACTTTGTAATTATATACTTCTGATTTAAATAAGCTAAAACGACAAACTCAACAAGTTGATACTTACAGAGTTCCAAGCCGTTGTAAGTTACAGAATGTGCCATTCTGTATCGAAGAGATTCGGTTGTTGTACAAGGATCTAAGATTGTAAAAAAAAAATCTAAATACTCTTCCAAAATTTACATACACAGATAAATATAGTCTAGTTTAAAGTGTATATGACACGGATTTTTTTTTTTGAAGTTTTTTAAACTTTAATGTATTCTTAATTATAAACCGAAGTTATTTTCTGTCAGAAATATTTTC
>JAOBRB020056717.1:0-14957 GCA_027575285.2 Zoanthus pulchellus | reverse complement strand
CATATCGATTTTGCACACAAGAAACGACAATTTTACGTTTCTCTCGAGACCCCCCCCCGCCCCCCTTTAGAAACGTGAAAAATATCGATATTCTTGTGATCTGAAAGGTTAACAGAGAATACGTTCAATGACTTTATTAAAATGTTTTCGATGAAGTTTCCATGAAAGTCAATTTCATCATTAATGCTTCAATAACGATTTGATTCCGCTCAAACTTCTGGGAGTCTTTAAAAAACAGTAATCGTATAACATATGACCGAATACAAGAAGCAACAAATATAGAACAGGTTCTGGAGAGAAAAGGTTACGTCAGCTGTCAGCTGTGACAACCGCGAGCTCAACATAACGAATGATCTTGCGGCTGATTTAATCGATTTCTTTGCTTGCTGTGAAAAATTCTCGATACTGAGTTTCAGGCAAGATATCGACGACCACTCGTCTCCCCACAAAATAGTCTACATAAAATTTCTTGTCTGATCAGACTACTATATAAACAACATAAATTTTATGAAAAACATAGCGAATTGACCAATAAATATGATATCCCTTTCCAAGATGTTTCCAAAAAGTCCAGGGTTTTGTTAACAAACAAAATTTCACAGAAAAACGTCACTTACGCCCCACCCCCAAACGTAAAATTGACGTTTCTTAGGGGCAAAATCGATAAGTGAGGCTTCCCTAAAAATGAGCAGGAATTATGATCACTGAACTTTGTGTTCGCTAATGTGTTAGAAAAGTAAATAAGAACCGTAGCAAATATTCATGGAGCAAATGCTTTTTGAGAATTGATAATGAGTTATGCTAAAAACTCTAGGAATCATGCATTTTATAACTCATATGATTCCTCTTCCATTTCCGCTTGTTATTGTCTTATAACAAATACTTAAAAAGACAACAAATTCAGCAAATTTAAACATCTTTACAAATTTAGCCTAATCATATTTTGTTCTTATAAAGACCTTATTCAACAAATCTAAAGATTTAAACAGCTGTCTCTACAACTTTGATCAATCGGCCGATTGATTAGAGTTTTTTCTAAGTCCGCCATTATACAGTTTTCTCACTGTGTGTATCCGTTGTGCACAGTATTCAGTGACTATGGGTGAACTGAACAACAGTGCGCGGTTTGTTAACTGCACAAACCCTGGCAACACGTTTGATATTCTAAATCGATGCACTGGGTTATGGCCATCAGCAACGGTTGAAATTTCTTTCTATTTGTTTTGTCTGGTTTCTTCCTTGACTGGAAATCTGCTCATTGTTGCTATCTTCTTCAGAGACAAAACTCTCAGAACAACAGTGAATTACTTCATAGTCAACATGTGTGTTTCAGATTTAATAATACCAATCATAAATCTTCCATTATGGATCAATTTCAATCGCGACAAGAATTGGATGAATATCGTCGGATTCCCCCCGTTCGGCGTTTCTATTCTCGTATCACTGTTCAGCATGACTGCATTAGCAGCAGAACGATTTCGCGCCATCATTTTTCCAATGAAGCCAGCTTTATTCTCTCCAAAGAAGTGCTGTGTAATAATTGTAGTGATGTGGATGTCATCCTTGGTATTTTTCATGTATTGTGTAGCCGATATAATAATTGCGATTCCTTTCTGTACCACTACAGATTGGAATATGAAAAATGCTGTTTTTCTGATAACCTTTTTCTCCCTGATGTGTTTATCTGTTGTTGCTGTGACGGTTTTCTACTTAAAAATTGCTATTTTCCTCTACCAACAAAAAAGCAGCCTTCACTTGGCATCAGAAGTAGTTAAGAAAAGAGCTCAAAGAAACCGCAAAATCATCACCATGCTTATAATCATAGTCATTCTGTTTTACGTTGTTTGGGTTCCATATTATGTCATGGTTTTTCTTTTTTATATCTATCACGTCCCAATACCGTGTTTCTACGCTTGGCTTTCAGCCTATGTTCTACCTATCATGTACCCCGTGATCAATCCGATAGTTTATTTTGTGTTTATCGAGAAATATCGTCAAGGTTTTAGGGAAATTTTGTGTTGTCTTTGCTTGTGTAAAAAGAAAAGTATCGATAATTTATCAGCAAAGGTTGCAATTTCACAGCAGAGCCAATTTACTAACGCTGAAACCATTGAAATTATTGCATTTCGCCAACTGAACGGCAGTCATTGACTACATCAAAAGCTATTCAAAAATGATCTGTGGAAGTATAAAAATCTAATGAGAGCTAACACTAATGTAGATGAAAGTGTACATAAAAGTCTTCCGAACTTTTGCCGATCAGCGTCATCATGATATTGAGATATGATCTTCAGTGATATGAATATATAAAAAATAACACCAACTACAATTAAAGTTAGGCATGTGGCTGAGTTAAGTACTGTATTACAGTCACTGGTTAAACTTACTAAGCAAAAAACAATGTGATGTTACTTCATTGGAAATTTGTATAAAAAAAATTGATCCAAAACTTAGGTTTAAATATACAGTCTAACCTCGATTATCCGGACTAATTGACCAATTATCCGTACCATTAGATTATCCTAGATTATCCATACTATTAGATTATCTGGACTATTAGATTATCTGGACTATTAGATTATCCGGACTATTGGAATATCTTAACTTTTCAATTATCCGAACTATTAGATTATCCGTATTATTAAATTATCCATGCTATTAGATTATCTGGACTACTAGATTATCTGGACTATTAGATTATCCAGACTATTGGAATATCTTAACTACTCAATTATCCATACTATTAGATTATCTGGACTATTAGATGATCTGGACTATAAGATTATCTGAACTATTAGATTATATGGACTATTAGATTATCCTTTTGTCTCACGATAAGTCACTAAATATTGTTCGCGACGTTTTGACTGCTTACTGCTAGTCTTCTTCATGCGATGGGGTCGACTGGAATCAGCCATCAGACCCCTAAACGCAGAACAAGCTGACACAGTCTTTAGAACCATAAACGGCATACTCCAGAAAGCTGAACCACCCAAGTCCAACATTACGAGGGAAATACGGAATGCTCTAAAAAGCCTTAAAGCTATTGAGGATATGAAAGCGCTACGAAGACAACACTTTTACCATCACCAAGAAGAACAACGTCGACAATTTCTTTAACCACCTAAACCAGCAGCATCTATTCACTTCACCATGGAGACCGAAAACAATAACAAAATTACTTTCTTCGACTCACTTGTAACAAGGGAACCAGACGATAAGTTACACACAAGCGTATACAGGAAGCCCACACATACTGATCAGTACCTCGCGTTTGATTCACTCCACCCACAGTCAGTGAAACGTGGTAATGTCAAGTGTTTACACGATTGAGCCAAGCTCATAACAAAACCGTCGGGAACAGCCCAAGAGAAAAAATATCTGTCTGCAGTCCTCATCGCCAACGGTTACCCTATGCACTTCCTGCAGAAAGTAACCAAACCAAGACTCCAGCACCAGAGAGAGAAACAAAAGAATACAAGTCCATAGTAGTGCTTCTATATGTCAAAGGACTCTCCGAAACCCTCCGCCGCAACCTACAACAACAGGGAATACGCACCGTCTTCAAGTCCGGTACCACGATAAGATCTCAACTGGTCAGACCTAAAGACCCTGCTGACCCAAACCAACAAGATGGCGTAGTTTACAAGATACTATGTGAATGTGTAAAAGTCTACATAGGAGAAACAGGACAACCAATACAAGAGAGGATAAAAGAACACGATCGAGATATATACGTTTTGCCCGAACTAAGAATTCTGCCGTCTCAGAACACGCAAACGTAACAGGACACAAGCCAATTTGGAAAGAAGTGTAGTTTATTGACAAGGAGAAACACTGGTACACAAGAAAAGTAAAAGAAGCAATCCACATAAGCCTCAACCCCAACAACATTAACAGGGATAACGGATTAGAAATTCCGAAACCTTAGATAACGACCATCAAAAAGCACCAAAACACCAAAACAAGCGGACGTCCGAGGAAACTGCACAAAACGAGAACAATAGGATCGAAATCAGCCAATCACAACAAACCACCACCATACATAATGCTGCACCAAAACCAGGCGACCCCATTGCCTGAAGAAGACTAGCAGTAAGCAGTCGAAACGTCGCGAACAATATTTAGCGACTTATCGTAAGACAAAAGAATAAACAATTAATTTATTAACTAACAGCCACGATGCATAATAACCTATTTTATAACATATTAGATTATCTATACTAATAGATTATATCTGGTCTATTAGAATATCCAGAATATTAGATTATCCATACTAATAGACTATCTGGACTATTAGATTATCCGGATTGATAAATTATCTGGACTATTAGATTATCTGGACTATTAGTATATCCGGACTATTAGATTATCTATACTAATAGATTATCTGGTCTATTAGAATATCCAGAATATTAGATTATCCATACTAATAGACTATCTGGACTATTAGATTATCCGGATTGATAAATTATCTGGACTATTAGATTATCTGGATTATTAGATTATCCGGATTATTATATTATCTATACTAATAGATTATCTGGTCTATTAGAATATCCAGAATATTAGATTATCCATGCTAATAGACTATCTGGACTATTAGATTGTCCGGTTTGATACATTATCTGGACTATTAGATTATCTGGATTATTAGATTATCTGCACTATTATATTATCTGGATTATTAGATTATCTGCACTATTAGATTATCGGGATTATTAGATTATCAGGATTTCCACTTAGTTTCTGTAGTTTTGTTTTATGAAAGCAAATTAGTTGTATGACGTTATTCGTTACCTAGGAACCCTTAAAAAGCTAATAAATTAAATTAAAATGTAATTTCGCCTTGTTTCAATTAATCTGTGCCATTAGGTGGTATATTATACTCATTCATAAGATTTGGGTACATTAATACAAGCGTAATTAACCAACGAGTTTTACCGCAAATTTGCAAAGTATAAGACATAAATTTGGCTGGCGAGCATATGCTCTATTGACAATATTTCACATGAGGAGTCCTGGATATAAGAGCGAATCCGGAGACTTGTCAGCAAAAATATTTAATTCCGCAACCAGATCCGGAACAAAAAAGTTGCAGATACAAAATTATTCGGGTACGTAAGGACTGTTTAGTTAAAGTTCTAATCAATGATTTACAGCACATGTTTTTATATGTTGCAAGATTTACTCTCTACGCTGAATGTTATTAGGACAAAGATTGGTATTGCTGTTTTCTTGTCTTTTCATTTCTTATGTAATACGGATGTCACCTGATTACTATACATGTCTATAGCATAAAAACCTAGTGATTTTAAAAAATCCTTCACATTGGCAACTTAAACGAGCAAGTTGTTTCCTGTATTTGTTTGACGTATCATCGAACTTGTGAAAAATGGAACCACCCAGTACAAGTTCTCAACAAAGTCAAAAAGATGAATTTAAAATGCAAATTAGCGAATCCTAATAAAAGTTAATCATTTTCGGCCGTTTAAAGTAGCGAATAAAAAAAATCAAATTAGACATAAAACCACTGTTAAAGAAGTTCTCTGAACTCACTCTTGTAGCTCTTTGCTTGAGAAGAAAACTGTACCATGCCGATAAGTCAGTACTTACTTGCTTTCATATTACTCTGGTATAACAATAAACACTTCTTTTTTATAAATGTGTCAAATCATTTTAGATGGTCGGAGGCCTACTAATTTGGGACACGATTTATATTTCTCCCAGGTAAACAGAGACTTCTCACATGAAAGACACACACACATTAACACAGACATAATTCCCGAGGGCTACGGTTTGACGTCCTTATTCATTTGCAGATGTTAAAGCGAAGGTAGCACTTCTTCCTCAACTATTTGAAGACCCTAAGCCCTGGGCACGCGGCCGGGATTCGAACCCAAGGTTCCAGGCACAATAAAGTGACATCTTACCAACTAGGCCAGCCAGGCGGCGGTCGAAACCGGTTGTGCGTATGCGTATAGGCTCTGGGGAAACTCTGAAGTGGCCGGTTAAGGTATATTTGTACTTTTTACAGTTCTAAAGCGCTTGTGAATTCAAAAGTAGCTGTCTTTTGCCTCTGATAACTAAAATGTTCCATTGACAACTTGGATGAGCAGCTCGTATAATTTGCATGGAAAATCATCGATCTTACAAAAAGAAACGAGCTATCCAGTTCAAAATTAAACAACGCAATGAATCGAAATGTTTCACGTTTGACACGGGGCTAAATTACTTTGTTTTTCAATACAAAACAGAAAGTTTATTCGCAGACAAACTTGATCAAATCGAGGACTGTGCTAAAAAATAAAAACAGATTGTTCTGAGACCAATGTAACTGGAATGCGTTTGGTGTGTAAAAATATATAGAAAGAAATGAGAGAAAAATATCATATATAAGCCCTCGGCGGGAATCGAACCCCACATCTTCTCTTTACTAGTCCGACGTGTTAACCACTACACCACAAGGACCAGTTCAAATTAGCCACGACAATCTCAGAGTGAAGAAATTATTGTTACACTCTTCGTATTGCCAACAAAACAAACGAGCGAAGACTCCAGGCGGCAGCATTATAGAGCCGTGTGAAAGTAATATACAAACGGAGAGAATCTCGAGTGATCGAGGTAGATCAAGGCAATGCAAGATTTTATCATGTAACTGCCAATAAAGCATTTTGTCTTCGAATGGACCAATCACAGTACGTTAATCTTGTGACGTCAAAACAGCATGACAAACAAACAGCAGCAAATTCAATTCATTTTATCAATAACATTTATGAAAGACAATGGCATTTAAAATATGGAAAATGAAATGTTAGGGTAATAGTTTCTTTGTTCGTATTGTTGAACAAAGAAAATCACACGAAAAGCACACACAAAGATATTTTAGTTTATGTTTTTATTGCCAAACATTTAAAAGAAAGTACCATTTCTAAGTGATTGCACAGCTCAGTTCTCTTGTCCTGCTCGTTGGCATATTAGCCCTGATAGCTATTGATAGTTTTGGGCGGATGTGGTTGGAGTGTTTGGTAATATCTCTGGTTCCAACCAATCATAAGGTCCACAGTTCGATACCAGCACTTTGATAGGATTTGAACTTTTGTGTGAACTTCTTTTCCGTACCGGGGAAGTTAAAAGACCGGCCCTCATCCGCTTAACAGTGCGGAATCTAGAAATAAGCGCCGGCCCTATGGATCACTAGGCTCGTAAAAAGATTCTGATTAGCTTAGTTTATTGATAGCTGCATAAGAACATTGTTTTATCGTGTTAGGGTATACGTTCTAATTGTGGGGACAATTTTATGCTGTAAATAAGTTCTCACAAAAATTCGTAATGTTGGGAAAAAACGGCGTCTTGGAAGTTTTTCAGTGTTATTAAATGACTGTGCATGGTATCGATAAGCTTCAACGGTAATAGATCTATATATGGCTTTGCTATCATGGACAATTAGAGTACAGTTCCAATACGTGTAATAACTAAGACTATTTTTCAAATACTCAAAATTAATAAATCTGAACCTCTGAATCATTCTTAAAATATGACCAATTTCAACCTCAATATTACTACTACTACTACTACTACTACTACTACAACTAATAATAATAATAATGATAAGAAGGAGAAGAAGAAGAAGAAGAAGAAAAAGAAGAAGAAGAAGAAGAAGAAGAAGAAGAAGAAGAAGAAGAAGAAGAAGAAGAAGAAGAAGAAGAGGAAGTTTTGTCACTTTCCAGGTGTTTTTCACAGGTCTTACATAAAGACTATTCTAACATATTGGAAAAAATGTACATTGAAAGTTTGAAATACAACTTTTGTTTTTACTGAAATTGCTAATATTTGAACATTCTTCTCTGTCCAGGTTGTAAATTGAGTGCTGCTTTTTCAGTTCATGTTTAACGTTAGGTAGATTTAGTGCGTCTTTATTTCGAGTATATTATATAACTATGTTGCCTAGTGCGTGTATTATAAAAATGGAGTGCGCGGCCATATATTAATTGAGCCACTGGTTTTTAGAACGCTCTTGTTGCAGCCGCAGACATGAATCTTAATTCATTCTATCTTCTAACCGGTAAATTTTGATATCACTGATAATATTGAGAATCATTTCAAATAGTTTTTTAAAATCTTCATCGATTGCTTCGTTGGCGGAATGCAATAACGTCAATGGCTGGACTCACTGTTCCAGCGATAGTAAATTGGTTCTGTTGTGAAAATGTAACGTTTGTTGTTAAAATACCGTTACTTTTCTTATTACACAAGCTAAGACAACATAAAATTTTTGTTAAGCTCTGGCGATATTTCTCGATAAACACAAAGTACACTAAAGGGTTAATCACGGGATACACCATATGTAGAACATAGCCTGAAAACCAAACGTAGATACACGGTATTGGGACAATATAGATATAAAGAAGTATAACCATGACATAATATGGAACCCAAATAATGTAAAACAGAATGACTATGATAATAAGCATGGTGATGATTTTGCGGTTTCTTTGAGCTCTTTTTTTAACTACTTCTGATGCCAAGTAAAGGCTGTTCAGTTTTCTGTCGGTAGAGAAAAATTGCAATTGTAATGTAAAATAGTGTCACAGCAACAACAGAGAAACAAACAAGGGCGAGAAATGTTATGAGGAAAGTATCTGTTTTTAAATTCCCTTCTGCGTTGTTACACTTATAGAAAGGAATCGTACTTGTTATATCTATTACCCAGTACATGAAAAATGCCAAGGTCGACAACCACATCACTGCAATGGCTAGACAACTCTTCTTTTGTGAGAATAAAGCTGGCTTCATTGAAAAGATGATGGCACGAAATCTTTCTGCAGCTATTATAGCCATGCTGAACACAGATATGAGAACAGAAATGCCAAAGGAAAGAAACTCGACGATACGTCGCCACTGTTCTTCCGGATTGAACATGAAAATGATCATTATTGGAAGGATTATGATGAGAGTTTTGTCCTTGAAGAAGATAGCAACGATGAGTAGATTTCCGATCAATGATGAGGCCAGAATAAAGAAATACAGAACACTGATTTCAATTGTTGCTGATTGCCATACCCCAGTGCATAGACTCCTAAAATCAAATTTATTGCCTAGTTTTGTACAGTTGGTAAACTGTGTGCTGTTATTGAGTTGACCCATATATTGTTACTGAATGCTTCAACGGATATATTGATGCAGCGAGAGAACTGTAAAATGGATGATTTATGTATCACAATCTAATCACACAACCAACTGGATCAAAGATCTAGAGAGAACTGTTTAAATATTTATATGTGTTGAATAAGGTTCTCACTGTATATGAAATTAAAAAATACAAATAATAATGAAGCCCGA
Organism: Zoanthus pulchellus; assembly: GCA_027575285.2. NCBI lineage: Eukaryota > Metazoa > Cnidaria > Anthozoa > Zoantharia > Zoanthidae > Zoanthus > Zoanthus pulchellus. The sequence goes on along the minus strand of JAOBRB020056717.1, from coordinate 5,615 downwards.
AAGTACAAATATTAACTTCCTAAGAATAACATTTTTGTTCAGTTGACATATGTTCGAAATTTTGTTTTTGTCTTTAGTGGTCCGTAATCGAAAAATCAAAAATTAACTGTAATAAAGATTGTAAGAGGCGTTTCCCTTTTGATACAATCATGGATTTAGAAGCGCTGTCAGAGTAAAAATAGAATGAAAAAAAAATTGCGCGCGCGGCTTTCAGAAATCATGCAAATACACTGGTTTCTGATTTTCTGTTAAAAAACATTTGAATTTGGTAAAATTCAGTTTGTGGTAGTTGTTTCTCATGAAACTTGTCATTTTTAAGTGGCCAATTTCGAGGAACTTTTCCTTGAAAAATTAGGTATAATATGCCCATATGTTGTCAGTCTGTTCAGGTTGGTTTGTCTGCTTTTTTTATCTAAATAAATTTTAGCAAAGTCACCTGCTGTGATAGTACTTAATTTGATCCAGCTGATGGACCAACCGATCGGTTACTGAGGGTTCAATCTAGAGCCAACTGTTGATTAATTAGTTATAGTTTATTTGAATGATTTGCAAAACGTTCTTGTATTCTACAACATTACTCTGTACGCTGACGATGATTTACCAAAAAAAATGCGTAGCATTTCGGAATCGGTGGCAAAGGTAACAGTTGCTCTTGTATTCCGGGCCAATCTAGTGTCAATTGCTGTTTAGTTATTTTTTTGTAAATGATTTAAAGCATGTTTTCTGTTTTGTAAGATTTGATTCTCTATGCTGACGATGATTTACAGATGCTCACCATTTCGGAAACCGGCAGAAGTAACATTTGCCATTGTATTCCGGGATAACAAGTAATCAAATTGAATACAGATTTCTGTTAAAGTTATAAAATTCTTTGCCGACAAGATAATTACTTTTTAAATCTGCTTTATTAGAATTCTTTGTGAAAACAAGAAGAAATTAATTTTGAATAATGAATATATGTTAATGTATGTTGTTATGCCTTCTGACTTTTATAAATTGATCTCATGACAAAAATGTGGTTGCTTTGTCAAAAAGCGCAAAATAATAATAAAGGGGGGGGGATCGTTTGATATTTCAATATTGTCTATTTGTAAACTTGCTATTTTTAAGTAGCAGGCTTTCTGGTATCTTCATATGCAAATTTACATAAATTTTAACAGGGTGTTCACGATTTTTCACTAAACTCTTAAAGGCGCTCTTGCATATAATTAAAAACAGAAAGAAAACTAACTGGCGGTAAAATAGTGTGAGCTGCGTCGGTGTTTGTAAAGAAACAATTTCGTGATAAATATGTAAATTATACAACGTAAGTTTTCTCTCTTTGCTTCCTCTCTTTTGTATACGGTGTATGATTTACATATTTAACTAAATTGTTCATCCACACGCTTTGCCTGTGGTATGTTTTGGCATACAGCAACCAAGCTCCCACATTCGTGCGGTGGGAGTTAGCCTTAAACGAGTTCTCTGAACTTATTCTGTAGCTTCATGGCTTGTTGCTAAAAAGCTATACCGTGCTAATGAGTCCTAACAAGGACGAAACAGCTGTGCACGGTTGCTCCAGTTACTTGCTTTGTTGTTACTCGGGTGAAGCTGGTTGTGTGCATGCGTGCAGGTTCTGGCCAAACCGTGGAGTAGAGTTTGGGTGGTTTTTGCTTTTAAAAGTTTCACTTGAAAACAATTTGATTTTTTTTGCCTCTAATTATTAGAATTTGAGATTGACAACTTAGCTGAGCAGTATGTTTCATCTATTTTCCGTGTAGTTTTTACAAAATTTGTAAAATCATCAATCTCATCCAAACAACGGAGAAACGCTGCCGTCTCACATACTCGGCCTCACTAGCTAAAATGTATTACCTAATATTGAAATCGTGTGCAACATGGTGGCACGTCAAAGTTTTAGGAAATTTTGTTTATCGAGTGTAAACCAACTTTTTTCAGTTTGACGATTTATGATGATTTAACTTCATACCTGGAACTCAAGCATACCCAAGCCCGACTCTGTTTTTTTGTATTACCTTAAGAAGAAGGATTTCTGTTTTCTCAGATCCGTATATCTAAGGGGATTTCACCTGATATTACACGCCTATAGCGTAATTACCTACTTACTAAAAACCATGACATTGACATCTTGAACGAGCAACTTGTTTCCTTTTTGTACAAAGTTTTATTTTCATGAAAAGTCTTCGATCATTGTGAGAAATGTGATCTACGTACTTTAATTTATGTTCTCAACAAAGAGATGAATGTACTCGGTAAATGAAAATGTCGAGGTTTCAAATGGATTTAAATTTTTACAAACTTTGATTTCTTAATACCGAACAAAATTTATTGGAGTAAGATCCTTGTAATATATATTTCTTCTATTTGAAAACGAAAACGATAATTGTGAAAAACAAAATGTTCTGAGACCTTAGAGTACTTCGTTGTCATTGCACTCTTTTTACAAGAGTATTGTTTTTTGGACACAGGCAAGATATTCGTAAGTTTTGGTTTGTTTTAGGATGAAAAATTCTTACAAACATTCTTAGTGTCAGGAATATCGCGTTGACTTGAAATGTTCGTTACTAAATTGACTGTGATATCATTCGAGCATGCAGCTTCAAAGGTAATAGATCTAATCATGACTTTGCCTGTTGGGATGTATTAGAGTGCATTTGCAAGACATGTAATAAGTAATGTTTTTTTCTAAAAGATATATGCAGAACGATATTCTCAAGAAAAAAACCTTGACAGAGGAATTATTCTTAAAGTATTCTCAAAATTAAATCAATTTCAACCTCATCCTTTAGATAAAGTGTATTCTATTGTAATAAAGAGTCCGAGACATAAAAACATGGAAACTTTGTGGTCTTACCTATTCTAAGGTTTGAATCATTTTTTAACTGAAAAAATGGATTACTGAATATTACAGTGTTTTCTCTTCTTGGTTTAGTAATGATAGTAAGAGCTTATCAACTGAGCAAAACTTAAGCTTCAAGTGTTTGTTCAAGGGGTTCTGTTACGGCCGCAAGCCGGATTTTAGTTCATTCCAACTGGCGTTAGTTTTGATACTTTTTTTTGATACTGGTAAAGATGGCGGAATGAAATGATGTAAATGACTGGGTTCACTGCTGCAGCAATAGTTTATTGGTTCTGTTGTGAAACTGCAGTGTTCGTGGAAGAATTACCAATAACTTTCTTATTACACAAGTTAAGACAACACAAAATTTTCCTTAAACCTTGTCGGTATTTCTCAATAAACACAAAGTAAACTATAGGATTGATCACGGGGTAAATGATAGGTAGAACATAGCCTGTAAACCAAACGTAGATACATGGCATTGGTACCTGATTAATTAGAAAATGAAAAAGCATGACGAAATGTGGAACCCATACAACATAAAAGAGAATGATTATGATTAGAAGCATGGCGATGATCTTGCGATTTCTTTGAGCTCTTTTCTTAACAACTTCTGATGCCAAGTGAAGGTTGTTTTTCTGTCGGTAGAGGTAAATTCCAATACTCAAGTAGAAATTTGTTACAGCAAGAATAGAAAAACACATCAAGAAGATAAAAGTTATCAGAAAAACAGAATTTTTTGTTTTCCAATCTGAGTTGGTACAGATATAAAATGAAATTATTATATCGATTAGCCAGATCATGAAAAATGCCAAGGATGACATCCACATCACTGCAATTACTATACAACACTTCTTTTTTGATAATAAAGCTGGCTTCATTGGAGAAATGATGGCGCGAAATCGTTCTGCTGCTAATGCAGTCATACTGAACAATGATACGAGAACAGAAACGCCAAACGGAGGGAATCCTACGATATTCATCCAGTTCTTGTCTTGATTAAAAGTGATCCATAGTGGAAGATTTATGATGGGTATTATTAAATCTGAAACACACATGTTGACTATGAAGTAATTCACTGTTGTTCTGAGAGTTTTATCTCTGAAGAAGATAGCAACAATGAACAGATTTCCAGTCACGGAAGAGACCAGAGAAAATAAGTAGAACGAAATTTCAACTGTTGATGATAGCCATAATCCAGTGCATCTTTTCTGCATATCAAATATGTTGCTGGGGTTTGTGCAGTTAACACTGAGCTGTGTACTATTGTTAAGCTCACGTATAGCCATAGTCATTGAACACTACAGCCTATACATGGGATAAAGCTGTAGTGAGGTTACAATACAATGGATGGATAACGGATATAAAATCACAATGAGATCAATCAGTAATATTAATAACAATAATGAAGATGGAGCTCAATTCTATTACTTCAACCTTGGAACGGGGGGAAGTGGAGGCTGCTACGTAGAGTTGGTTCAACTGTTTTTCATCTAAAAGAAATAAAGTCACCTGCTGTTGTAGTGCTCAGTCTTACAGAGCTTTTGTACCTGTCGAACGGTTGCCCAGGGGTGAACCTTCGGCCTGATGTGAAATTCAGAATATGTATTTTGAATATTTTCTGAAAACGTTTAGAAGAGAAATATTTTATGTCATATCCTTTCCATATTTCTATGTTAATTGCTTTAATGATACTTGTTATTTCTAAGCGATCAATTTCCAGGTAGTTTCACTTGCAAAATTACACAGATGTTGTCAGTTTGTTCAGGTTGGTTGGTCTCCTCATTTGAACGAAATCAAGCAAAGTCGTCTGTTGTTGTAGTTCCCAATTTGATCCAGATGATGGATCTGTCGAACGGTTGCCCATGGCCAAATCTATAGCCAATTTCTCTTTAATTAGCTTTTGGCTTATAAATGATTTGCAAAACGTTCTTGTATTTTAAAGATTTTTTTGTACGCTGACTATAATTTACAAAATATAATAAGTACAATTTTTGAATTCGGCAGAGATAACACGCGCCCTTGTCGATTTCGGATAAGCAAGAAACCAAGTTGAATACAGTACTGTTGGTATAATCTGTTTTATTACAAATCTTTGCAATTGAAAGAACATGGAGAAACTAATTATAAAAGATAAAAAGTTCATATTTTTTGTTATGCTCTTTGAAATGTATGAATTGATGTCAAAGCTAAAATACGGTAGGTTTTGGAATTAAATAGAAAAGGAAGACTAACTATTCATAAAACACAGTTACTAAAAATAACAGTTTTGTTCTGCTGACACATATGAGCGTTTTGTATTTTATGTAATATGGTTGGAGATGACAATATCAATATCCCCTTTTTGACATAATTCTGGATTTTGAACCGCGATGAGGGCAAAAAAGACTATGAGTTGAAAAAAAAGATTTTTCAAAATTGTACAGTTATGTCTAGCAAAGTATACTAATTTCAGATGTTCTGCAATAAATATGTTGAAGTTGCCCTTCAATAGGAGTAGGTAATGATTTCCTTGATATGCATATATTTTATTCCTGAGAGTCAATTAGGGATAACAGAATACATCATCTTTCATAGTATTAATCACAACCTAATCAATCAACCGACTGGACAAAAGATCTAGAGAGAACTGTTTAACCCTTTCCCGTCCAGGAAGTTTTTCGAGTTTTTTGTATGAAAACAATCAATCAGCTTACCATGGAAACATCCCACGTTGTGTAGTACCCAGGAATTGTGTTTTTAGTTTGTGAGGCGATGGCGTCGTTGAAGTGTCTTG
>JAOBRB020056606.1:0-14959 GCA_027575285.2 Zoanthus pulchellus | reverse complement strand
GCTTGGCACGTGACCAGCCGCAACCAGGGTCTTTTTCACGTCTACGTCAGTGAAATGACCCTGGGTACGAGGTTGAGGTAGTTAGGACTGACAGAAAAATATTTGGCTCGCAGGAGTTACGACATCACTTTGAGGCAAATATTTTTCTGTATGGCCTTTTACGAATTCAACAATTTCATACTAGGGAAGTTATGCAGAGCCTTGCTGACGCTACAACGCAAGACAGTGCGATAAACTGCAAGGTTAAGACAAAAGTTTTACGCTTTAAAACGACATGATGGTTAATCACAACGGAAGAAAAGCAGTTTTTTATAAAAGCAACAAACGGACTCATTGGCCAATTGAGAGTCCAGAAGGGCTTGGCTCTTCCCCCTCAATTGATTCATCTCCTTTCATCCAATAGTTATGACAACTTACAGTGCATGACTTTGATGTAGTTTGCATACCACTTTATAGCTTGATCGCTCGTCCCAGAGTTAGTTAAACTCGTCGATGTCTTCTTTATTAGAAAAATAAATACTAAGTGAAATATCAGGGAAGGAAAACTCCTCTTGGACAAGATTTTATTTCCTCGTTCAAAAGCTTGAAGAACACGACTGAATTCACATTAAAGACGGAAAACATGGCTAAGGAGGAAACGAGAAACGTATCGATTATTCCATCTTGTTTTGGCGGCCAAACTGGCAGAACAAATGGGATTTTTTTCTGTGAAATGTCCGAGAGATTTTTTGTTTTCTTGTAGCTGCATCTGATACCAACGGTAACTAACAATCACAGGGTTCCCATGTAACTAAGCTAAAGGAGCCACACAAGGCACCCAAGAAGATAATCGTTTTGACAATTGTAACACATGCAGACAACTGAACGAACAGTTTGCTCTATATAATACGCCAATGGCGAAACTTTTTTGCTGTAGCTCCATGTAGTTTATGTCTACCTAGTTCTTATAATGAATAGCACAAATACAACCGAGAGAGGTAATTCATAGAATTCATGAATCTAACCTATAACCACACGTAATGAACAGAAGTTTTGAAGAGACGTTTCCGACTATTTATCCGGTTATTCTTGAGACACGACATGAACTTGTCTGTGAAATTACAGCAAAGTTGTTAAAGTGCACTGGTTATGAAACTTCGCAAAACTACAAAGAAGATTACAATGTTTCTTTGCTTTATGTTGTGCACTGTCACTGTTACGTTCTTTTGTTCCTGGTGCGATGCTTCATTAGTCTATTGGCTGTTTACATCTGAAAGGCTTTTGTTATCTGTGCACCGTCAAAGTCATATTTCAATAGGGAACAGGAGAACAAGAAAATACAAAATCAACTAGTTTCATAATCAGTCAATTCTATTAACTTTGACTACAGGTAGCAAAATCTTGTACACGCTTTGTAGTATATTTACCTCTAAAAATTGTTTGGTATAGAAATAGAAAAAATAAATTCGGTTATTGTTATTTTTATCTTATTAAATTAAATCTTATTAAATTATCTTTTAGATAAAAAGCCTCTTAAAAAGGGATTTTCTTTATATTACACGGAAAAGTATTCCACAAAGTAGGAGCTGTTGGACGATATTAGAGACCTTAAGATACCCCGATTTCCGAGAACGGGTGCGAGTAGATTTAATGGTACCCGCTACCGTACAAAGTTCACGTGAAGACCAATGTCTACCCCGGAAGACCATGTAGATTTTACAAGAGCTTCATGAAGTAATCATTTAATGTTTCAAAATAGCGCTACCCGTACCGGTGGCGAAAATCAGGGTATCTAAAGGTCTCTATTATGCGACGATGAGAGTGAGCAGAAATGAAAGGTTTCAGGCAAATCTTTAACATAGAGTAGAGTGGAGGAATATGGGCGGACGTGGTTGGAGTAGTTGGTAAGATCTCTGCTTTCCAACCACGAGGTCCCAAGTTCGAACCCGGCCGACTTTGCCAAGATTCGAATATTTCTGTGACCTTCTTTTCCGCCTAAGCCAACTCAGCTTCCAGGTAAATGAGTACCAGTGTCTGCTGGAAGCTAACCTGCGATGGATTAGTGTCCCGTCCAGGTGGAGTCATAGACTCTTATCCGCTTAACACTACAGAAACCAGAGATAAGCACCGGCTCCATGGGCCACTAGGTTCGAAAGAAAGGATTTAGTTTAGAGTGCAGGAATGCATGGCTTTATTGGTGAGCAGGATATAGAGTGGAGTGCAGGAATGCACGGCCATACGGGTTACCAGAATATAACCTTTTTACAGTTGAAGGTAATTTGACTATATCTATACCATGAATTAAGTGGTCATTACATATTTGATACCAAAGGTTGAAACTTTGCTACTTTACTAATGTCAATCTACTCTTGGACGTAAATGGACGTATAATTCCGATTCCATTAGGGATGTTAGGGATATTCAGTACACGGTGACGCGAGCATATGAAGTTTATCTTCGAGTGGGTAAAAATATCTCACAAGAGAGCACAGCAAACGAAAGATATTTTTCCACGAGAAGATAAACTTCATATGTTCAAGCCGATGTGTAATTTTCAATTTGTTACGTAAGTACGAGTGTTTCGATAATAGGAAAACTAAACAAAAAAAACAGGAAAAAACAAAGGAATGACGTCAACGATATCTTTACTAGTGAGGATATGGAAAATATGTCACTCGTATCCCGGATGTATTTTCTTATGAAATCTACGAGTGGCGTATTTTAGAGTAAAACACTCCAATCTATGTAATAATTGCTCTCATTTAAATCTAAATCGTTTTTGGACGGATTCCCTCTTTACAAATCCACGCATAAACCTTGTGACCCGTGAAAAGCAAATAGTTGAAGCAAATATTATTGAGGGATGCGGATTTTACTACGATAGTGGAACTTCCATCTGCTATGACATGTTGAAACAAAGAAAAAACAGTATCAATTTTCATGTTTTATTTAGACTTTGAAAAAAGATGTCGTTAAAATACGTTTCTAAATTAATCTTTTAACGACATAATTTCCTCCATCTATCACTCGTTTTAGAAATTTATGTTAAATGTTAAAGCACAATTTTAGTTTACAATAAAAAAATTCAAGCACATAATTTATCTAATATGAACTCTTAGTGATAAACAAAACCGTAATTTAACGGAAGTTATGCGCAAATATGTTAACTAGTAATCTTCCAGAGAAAACGAAACTAACTGATAAATTTATGGAGTTCAACTTTAAAAAGATCACATATACTCTGAATCAGTACAAATCTATCAAAGGCGTTTATATCATACTCTTTAATTAGCTTTTCAAAGTTTTCAGTTAATTAATGTCTGTACCTGCATGATATTCTCACCACTGATAAAAATTAATATCTTTTGCATAGTTTTTATAACCACTTTTTTGCCAATTTATCATTGTTAGATTTACAATGATTATAATGACTAAAGGCCAAACTCGTGTCAACCTTACTACTCTATGCTTAGTTTCTTCCATTTGCGACTTTAAGTTGATTTTGTATATCAAAATCGGAAAGAATATAGGAAACTATAATTGAAAACGAGGAAAACCAGTGGAAATCAAGATACGCTGTACAATAACACATATAGAGTTAAGTGTAGATTTTGAATTGGTTACCTCAAAATCCTTTGTGATCAGTAGGAGATGATTGTACTAATCTAGAAAGAGTAACTACTCATTTTAATACTTGCTGTGATTGAGCAGGATTGCAGAAAAGACAAAAAATTACATCAACTGGTAAATTTCTAGAAAAGATTTTGTATCCATAAAATAGAGAACCACAGCGATATGGTAATTATATTGTTGTTACTGGATAGCAACACGGCCATTAGTATTCGTCTTGTTCATCTTGAGGAACTTCGTCATCTGGGGCTGCAAATCCTTCCTGCAATACAAGCAAGTTTGCACTGAAATACTCTAGCTGCCAGTCCGTTTACATCACAGTATTACTATCTATATGGCAGATAACATCACAAATTTCTTTCCATCAAAATCTTGGAGCAACTAAGTGTACGATAGATTGTATACTGTAATAATACGAATGGGAAACAATATTAAAATTATTAAAAGTGGTATTAATTTAGTTGTGTAAACATTGATATCATCGCTGATCTCAGACAAAGAAAACGCATTTGGAACAATTACCGTTATACAATTAAAAAAGCTGACAGAAACACTGTCAAGTAACCCAATTTAATTTTGTAGCGGAAAACAAGTAGAAAAATCGGTTACTTGTTTTTAAATAGAGATTGGACTGAGAAACTTTTAAATACCTTCAACTGTTTAATATTTCTTATTATTACTTTTATCATTACTATTTGTTGCTATGAATGTAAATAGTTATTAGCTAATAGTTATTTTTTGAAAAAAGCGACAACTAAGAAGTAAAAGGTGTGATCAAGAAACTTACGTCTGTCGCGTAGAGTATGGCTAACACGCTTTTGAAGACGTCCTGTGCTACGAGACCCTCGTCGTTTTCATGTTCTTGACAGAATGTCTCTATTTCTCTTAACTTTCCAAAATAGAAATCTCTCTCCTTCTCCAGACCATCAACTGTAACCTTCATCTCGGCTACCTGGGATAAGTGATAACACATATTATTATTAGTATAAACCTATTAACGTTCTACCAAGCATCCTGCATTCTGATTGGCTACTCAACTACTGGTAAATTTGTGATAGCCCAATAGTAGGCACAGCAATGTGCCCCGTTTAATGGAAATTTCAATTTGTGCAACAACAACAACAACAACAATTTATTTCCACAACCTTTGAATACAGTACATTCATTGAAAACATAAAAATTAATACAAATAAACTATAGTGGTTGGAACCGGAATAAACAATAAAAAGCTAATCTAGTAGGGTGAACCCTTTTTAACGCAGGAGTAGGTTATACGAAAACAATCGGACCTCTCTTCCTAATGGTAAAGGAGTTTGAATAGCACTTCGCACTACGGCCTTCAGTGTGGGCTATTGACTCGTAGTCCATTCGTGCTCGAGGTCTAATTATTATATCACCGGTCCGTCAAAAAACTGGTTTAATCTAATCTTGGATTAGGCAAAAAATTCAAGCAATTCCTAAACGACTTTTATAAATGTCTGCTTTGATTTTCAAAGAATAAATTTTGCGATTCCCAAAATTAGAAAACAAGAATATAGGTTAAAAAGTTCAACCCTGGATTAGTGCTAATCGGCTTTTAAACAACTAAACAACTACGCTCTGTTCCAAACGCTCATGAAAAGGTAAAATCCTCTTAAGAGCCTGTTGGCTTCTGTAATGTTACTGTAAACAGTTGCATGAAAGGGTGTGCTAATCCACTCACATTGACATAGTAGCATATGCAATAAGTGAATTACCCACCGACTCAAAGCATGCAATACGAACTGATACATTAAAGATGATCTGTGTCCATGTTGTTCAATGATGAGATATTTCTATCTCAGTGGATTAAACACAAATTACAGTAGCATTTGCTTCTCTAAGGAAAACAGTTACAATTCTTATAAAATAGTGTGCCGATTTCCATCTTTCCGTCTGAAGAGTTGGAAAGAAAACCGTGGGTTAAAAATTAAACCGTGGACTAGCATTAATTGGCAATTGAACAACTGGCCTGTAGGACTATTGCCTAGTTAGAAGATTATAAAAGGTATAATTCAGAACGAATTGTAAACGCGTTCAAGACCCATGTAATGCAAACAAGGTGACAGCTATACAATCTGGGTGCATACAAAACATGAAAGTTAGGTTAAATTAAAGTTCTGAGGATAGAAAGCGAGAAATACAACTCGGGAAGACTAAAAAGAAAACGAAATTTCTGCTCTCTTTAGAATGCCTTGGTAAGTAAATTATCCAACTCTTTAATTCCCTTTTACTTCCGTTCGAGCTCTTACTTTCGTTACCCTGTCTCTCACTCGACGAAAGCACTTGTATCTCAGACTGCCATTTGGCAGCCTATAGTACTTAAAAGTAGCAAAAAATTTGAATTATTTGCCCTGAATAAACTACGTCACACAAAGTTTCGTGTTTTATTAAATATTTAAAACTTGCAAGGCGACTAAGGCCACAGCTTTTTATCTTTTAGTTTTACGGGATTATTTTGCTTAAATTCCTCAAAGTCGGGAAAGCAAATTAAAAACAAATAATTTTGGCGTAAAATGGACTAAAAAACATGAAGGTGATAGCTTCAGTTCATTTAATTTCCATCAAAGGTTTTATACTCATATCTCTTTCGTTTGTAAGAAGACGGCAAACAAATAAAGCCAATTGAATAAATAAAGAATATCGTTAAAGTTGGATAGGCAGTTAAAGAAGAACTGGATGATAAAACTAACCTAGTTTTGCTTGACTCTATTAGTAGAGTAGACTACTCTGTGAAGTTATCTTTTCAGATTAGTCGAATCACATCAAATGAGTTTGTCTGCAGTGTGATATAACGTAGATTACGATATTTAAAGCGTAAATGTCAGTTTGCTTTGAAATTTTGACATTTTTTGGGCATTCTAGGTCTTTCAATGTTTCTGTATTTAAGAGAAGCTAAAAGATGCACAGTAACCATGTTTTTTCCTCATTTTAATCATCCTAATATAGTAACCTACGTCATAAACAGCCGCTGACATCACATATTGAGGCGCAGGTCAAGTCTTATCTATTCGCTGGAAAACATCAAAATATTAGGGACCTTAAGCAACGAGGACGGGAACGTGAACGATGACGGCTCCGAAAATTCACCTTTTTTGAATTACTCTTTATTTCTTTAGGCGGGTCATTTGGGGTTTTGTTACTTTGGTTTAAACTTTGTAAATAGAAAAACCATTAAATGTTTCTTCTTAAAGCTAAAAAACACGGAGAAGGTTTTGCTGTTGCGTGTGCGTTTTCATGTTCTAATTTTACTAACAACTCTGTGCAAGTGCTCCGCTCGTTACATTCCAACGTGCAGTTATTGTATTTTCTATTGTTCTCTGCCGTTAACGTAGACGTCGCTTTCCTCATTGCTTATAAGATCCCTCCTCTTTAACTGCTCAAAAAACTTCATATGACTGTTCTACTATGCCTAAATATTTAAATGATGATATGTCAATTATAAGATTCAGGTCTCATTTAAATAAAATTTAAACAGCACGTAAAGCTAAAAATTTTACAACTTTGGCTTCAGGATACTCTTATAAAATACTTGTCACAAAACACACAATCTGCAACAAGATCGAGAAATGAATTCACACAAACTACAAATGCAGTATGTTTAGTATAATTACAGCCAGGTATCCGTTTAAGCTATATTTATAGCAATATTTATATACTGTATATACAAAGGAGAGAACACAGTGTATAATTTAGTGATAAATATGTAAAATATACACCTTATAAAAAAGAGAAAAGATTTACAAAGGTTTTGGACATTAGTCCTTTGCCGGAGTTCAACAATATATAATTTACACTTTTATCACTAAATTGTTTCTATAGAAACACCGACGCAGTTCACACTAGTTTACCGCTAGTTAGTTTTCTCATCATGCTTGACCTACTGTACAACTTTCAGGGTTTAAAATAGCCGCCGGCAAATTCTTGACCTTGCCCACGATTTTCGTTTCCACAACAGTTGTCTTGTAGATTACTTATGTTTATATCGTTTTCCAAACAGGATATTCTAGCTGCTACGAAAACTGCAGCAAAAATTTTGGACCAAACAAACGAGCTTACAAAATAAAACAAAATTTCAGAACGTTATTTTCAACTTTCATTCAACATTTTTCGCTATGTCAGTCGATATTAAACAGCAACAGAAAACACAACGCAACACCAAAACAAAAAAGAAACCAATGAAAAATAATTGAAGCTGGTTAAATCATAGTAAAAAATTACTAGGTTGTTTCCTTCTACAGCTCTCGTATGGCTTTGTTATAATTAAAATACCCATAATGCAGCATCATCATCACAAAACAAACATCAACAAGAAGCTAAATAAAAACAATTTATCAAATCTCAACACTTCGTACATCCCGAACTGTTTAGTTAAAGCACTAAACAATAAGACATCCAAGATCGTGGTTTTTCCATACTGAACTTTCTACTTTTTGTGAGCATAAAAATCTGGTACATACAAATCTGTATGTAATTTCTATAATAGGTTGAAGTATATGAATTCGTGAAACAATAACACACAAAACCATGCTTAGAAATGTCCTTGAACATGTTTGCGTTATAGTGAAATAATGCACAGTGCGAGTCTGTAATTAAATACTTGAATAATAAAATCTAAATAACACTGACTCAAAGAGGACGATTTCGGGAAAAAAAAACGCAAATTATCATTGACAGAATCTAAAATTTAAAACTTTTTTTTTCTTCAAGTTGCAAATATAATCTATTTCCAGTAAGACTAAATACAAGAATCCATTAAATTATGTCAAGCTGAATTTTCAACTACCATAATTGTTAAGTTATTGTACATTTATCAAGTCAATGCACACAAAACAAAAATTAGACGGATTCCCCTCAGATTTAGTACGAATTTAAGATCTACTTCAGCAACTGACTGGTTTTAAAAATGGAGTACAGCTCTACTGTCAAAGACATAACGCATGAAACCCGTAGTTAAGTTCATCTTAGCACACATCAAACAAGCGAAAGCTGAATCTAGCAGCTATCCAGAGATGACTGCAATTACTTAGTTCAAATGGTTTTCACCGCATTTTGTGAACTATAAAGAGCTGCAGTTTGTGGAAGGGAAATGATGATCGAAGTATAACACTGAAGGCTTCTCAGTATTCATCTTGCTCTTCCTGTGGAATACTATCATCTTCAGGCACAGCAAAACCCTCCTAGGAAAGATGGAGAAATAATTATCTAATAATTTGCAATGATAATTTTTGAGATTAAAAATGGCACCGAAAAATATGTATTAATCACTCAACAGAAATCTCTAATAACATCTTAAAAAAACATGAAGATGCTTGATTGCTCTTGAAAGGACAAAAAACATGTCCTGACTTTTCAGATGTTAACCGTTTGTCCAAAAAAGTCAATGTTGCTTGTTTTTCTTTCCCAAAAATGTAAAACTTAAAAATATATTTTGTTTGTTTAGAAACATTTTACACAAAGACAACAACAGTTATGATAATATTAAGAATTAAAATTAACAGCAATGCTTAATAGTTCCAAGTTACACTGTTTCACAAACTAAAAGATAAACAATAATTGCTTTGCAAATTTATTATTGAGTCACTAGTATGATTATATTGCTTTCTGATTTCTCACAAGTACTATAGACAGCAACTCAAGAATGAAACGAAATAATACTTGTACATGAGCCACAACCAAACCGTTTACTTGGCAATCAATCTCAAGTTGTGATGAGTTAATTCTAAACACAAGGTTCTCAAATTCTAAGAGATGTATTGAAATTGTAAACTTTCGAAGAAACAATAGACTAGCAGCCATTTAATACTCATAGATATACTTCAATAGGTACGGTTTCAGAAAATTAATAAGACCAGAAATTTTTACCAAAATCTCCACAGTTTTAACGGAAAACCAAACTACATCATCTTTACTCATTTACAGTAACCATTTCCAGCCAGCTTATGCAACTTCACATTTTACACTAGCTTTTTTGGCTTTTATACAAATTGATACAATACTCGGTTCAAATATATGTTCCTTTTTTGCTCTAACTCACAGTCTTTTTATCAATTACTTTCTTTTCTCAACATGCCATTCAATTGTTAACGTCAAGTAAAATTTTAAAAAATAATAAAGCAAAGATTAATAATGAAGTTTGTTTTGTTTCCAAGAAAAACTTTTTAAAAAAAAAACCCACTAGATTTAACAAATGTAAAAGAAAACTTACATCTGTTGCGTAAAGTACATTCAATATACTCTTGATAACTCCCTGTCCAGATAGGCCTCCATCATTCTCATGTTCTTGACAGTACATCTCTATGTCTCGTAATTTACCAAAGTAGAAATCTCTTTCTTTTTCCAATCCTTCAACAGTAGTCTTCATTTCTGCAACCTACAAGCAAAAATATTTCACCATTAGCCACCTTGAAAAAGTTAATAAATACATTGGTAAAATATATAATAGAATAACTGCAGACATTTTTACAGCATAGGGAAAATTATAGAATTTGCCATCAGCACAATTTTTATTGGACCAAAACATTTGGTAGCTTGATGTAAACACGAAGATAGAAGAGTTTGTTTGAGACTGTTCAACACAATATAAAGAACCACGAATGTGAGAAGATGTGCAAAGACAAGAATATTGAATAGATCCGTCTGGGGCCTTTTAGTGAATAAGAAGGGTAGTTAACAGTTTGGAAACGGAAGTAAAGAGATGAATTAAGTGCCATCTATACACAGTTTACTGTCAGATTTTAATTTTGATGTATTCTTTAATTTGATAAATGTGAACACGAAGTGAATGCTTACAATTATGGTAATGAGTAAATGCATTTCATCGATTCCAAATCAACCTAACTAACATGATAACATCACGATTTGTTAATACAAGCAATGATTGTTCAAACTACAAGACCAGAACCTTCTCATAAATACTGTACCTTTTTTATGTTCAACTATGGTGTTTTTGCATCTGCCTTTCGGGAGAAAAACCTTACTGAGAGAAAGTCAATTTCTCACATTCCCAATGCTCATCAGCTGCTGCAAGCCACACATCATATTTTACTCATTTGAATGAGATTCATCAAAGAAAGGAAAAATGTAATGTTCCTGATGTGTTGAATCATCTCTGTGTATCCTTGATGACATAAAATGAGTTGCTGATGATGGTGAAAATGAAAAAACAAAAGGCTTTTCATGTGGCAACATCCAGTAAACTGTACGAAAAGAAACTGTGTACAAAGGATAGAGAAGGGCTTGGAATAGAAGAATAATAAACATACATCACCAAAATCTCTGCTTTCTCGATAATAATTTTGATAGCTCTCAAAGTCTTAGGACTGCTAACATTCACAAAATCTTGATTTCTTCTACTCAAAAATTGAACATCAAAAAATTTGGAAGAAAAAATGGGATGAATTTCAATAAAGTTGTAATGTGATGTTTAATATTACACAATAATAACATTGGTTTTAAAACTTTTTCTTTTTTCGGTTTTATCCACTAGCAGGGTTCGAAATTCCCCTTATGAACCCAGGGGCATTATTTAGCCCCTGGCCTTCCTAGTATATGTCTGACCCAAGGGACATTGGGGCAGAACACAGGGGCCATTTTTAAGATGTTCAATTTTGCTTAATTTCAACAGGATATTAACTTTAGAATGCAATGTTTGTTAATTGCATGTACCAGTTAAGCTGAAAAAGTTTTGGAAAGCCAATCCAAGATATATAACAGTAGAATGACACAAAATTTAGGTCATCACTCTACAATAAAGCAACCAGGCCCAATACAATAGCAATCATTGTGAACCGGCGATTGAAAGCACATGGTAGTGCCCATGTTGCTACTGGTCAGAACACAATCTTCAAAGGGGGGAAGAACTTTGTATTGGTAAAATCGAAAAGAGTCGACATACTTGATCATCGATAGCAATCCAAACAGTGCTGACTCATGAGCTTTGTTGCTTTTATTCTATGGTTTCAAGCCAACTGTGTTTTAAGAATTTGTACCAGGTCAAATATTACTGTGAGGATCGAGCTATTCACCAAATGTTGTTAGGAAGTAACTCATTTTACTGTACTTTTCACTTTGCTTTGCTTCCAGCTTCTGGGGGTCAATTTTGGTCCCTGGGTATCTGCAATTTTCCCATCACTAGAAGAATTGAGGTATAGCTGGGCACAATTAGCACCTTGGCACCAGTGAATTTCGAACCCTGTACTAGTGACTTGAAACTACTTCAATTTATAACTTTTTTATTATTTCTTTAGTTTTATTTTATCTAATGATTCACCAGAAGGTGGGTATAAATACAAAAAGACTCACAAGATCACTATTTCATCTCCCCATAGTATCAAGATGTGAACATTTAGAGTCGCCATTTATCTACCAAAGCTGAGTCGCTTTTCTATTCTTGTTTCTATCTACTGTACAGTACATGAGATTGGTTAATGGGGCACAGATCATCTGCTGGCTGCTAACTTGCAGACTTAGTTGGTGCAGTTGGTAAGATCTATGCTTTCTAACTGCAAGTTCTCCAGTTCGATCCTGGCACTTTGCTGTGATTCAAATATTTGTGTGACCTTCTTTTCTGCCTAAGTCAACTGAGCTTTCCATCCTTCTGGGGTAGGTAAATGAGTACAAGTGTCTGCTGGGAGCTAATCTGCAATGGATTGGCGTCCCATCCAGGTGGAGTCAAAGTCTCTAATCTACTCATCTACTTAACACTACAGAAACCGGAGATAAGCATTGGGTCCATGGGGCACGAGGCATGAAAAGGATTTAGCTTCTAAGCCAAGATCAGTTTTATGAAGAATTTCATTTAATGAATACTCAATTTCCTAACTTGTCTTCAACAAAACTCATTTTGTTTTACAAAGATGAAATAGAGTAACAACTCCACACAAAATAATTCTTTTCAGGAATTTCATACAAATGTTACATGATGGCAAATAAAAATGAATTTCTTGCTTGTACAGAATAAACAGCATCATTGGTATATTTAGTAAATTCTATTCAGAGGCAAGACTTCATTGTATCAACTTTGCAACAAAACAAGACTACCTGTGATAAGCCCAGTTATATCAGTAATATAATCTGCTTTTCTTTCTGTTTTTGTTATCCAGACAAAATGTGTACCCCACAGAACCTTGAGATGCCAGCTTGACACACAAAGATCATTTAAATACTACCATCTGTATATTTATTGTCTGCTAACATAATACAAATTGGACTTAAAGTTTTGTTCTACTGTACTACTAAGAAATAAAGCGGATGTGACACATTCAAAATGGTGTGATAAGTCAATATTGTCCTAATTCTACCTAGTTAAAATAGAATTAAATGACAATGGGTAATTCTAACCCCAGTCATTTTTCCTTTTGGAATCCATTACAAGCTGTTCATTCCTTCATTAAAAGGCACAATGTTGAGAGGCTCTTGTTATTGTATCCATTGTACCAAGTACAATCATAATTATGAAGTGTTTCTAAAAAAACAATTTAGTAATAATCAAAGGCCAAAGGGCCCTGTGAGCCAGTTCATTCTTTTAATGGACAACTTTTGTGCCTGTCCTGGGTAGCCCTGGGTTAGAAGATTTCAAAACCCCGAAATTGCGGTTTGATGTTATTTGTTTATTTATTAGTCTCTAGAAATAGTTAAATTCTTGCACAATCATATTTCACGTTTATCAAACTTAATTTACCATTCACTAAGGGGGAGGGTAAGCGACGAAAATTGTCATTTCTGTCTACAGTCGACAACTTTTAGGACACATTTCGATGCCCACAATACTCATTCATTGCATCATGTATGCAAAGAATGAGCTAAAAATGTAAATTCTACATCATAAAAAAGAAATACTTACTGGCATTTTGGACGTTAGTCCTTTATTGGAGTAATTTATGCTAACTCTAACATATTTTAGCCAAGACTTGATAGTTTTAATTAATTTTAACTTTGATAATGATCTTTTTGGTTCGAAAATGTTTACTTTTTTTAGTAAACAAATATTTTACCCTTAGTCATTTAAATAATCAAGTCAATATTTAAATTTGCAAGTTTCAACTTTAATGTGTAGCATGAATGTGAAGAATAAAAATTATCAAAATGATAATTCCCATCATTTTCGAGGGAACCAATTTCAGTTGAGCACTTTGTGTTTGAAACGTTTTTTACATTTACATTAAGAAATTACAAGTACAAAAGGATCACTTAAAATCTATCAAAATGAAACAGCAAAGGCAAACCTGTGAAGACAGTTCATTAACAAGGGTGTCTTTTTCACTTGATCCACCACTCTTGCCTCGAGATGGAGCAGCTGTTCGGGAAGGTGCAGGTTTTGCAGACGTTCTACTCGTAATTGATGATTTACTAGTTGGTCCCTGCATTCCTGATAAACATCAACATTGATCTGTTCAGATCTTGAGGTTTTTTAAAACTTCAAAGAACTCAGAACAGAGACAATAATAATTATTAAAAAATAATGTAAAATCATTCCACATGATTAGCAATTTGATTGTGTCATATTACCCAGTTTGTGAAGCAGTTATAAGTGAATAAAATGCTTTATCATCTGTCTCAATGATATCAACTTAGGCCAAATTTAAAAAAAAGTTGTTTCCTATAAAGTGAGTGTCTCTAAAAATCATGGAAGAAGGGGACAGGATAATTCTTTTTCTGGAATACATTGATGCAGGTTTCCTCTTGACCACATGAGTATCTAATCACCAAGTATCACTGGATGACTTACCAGTTGGTGCTGCACCATTTGATGCAGGTTTCCTCTTGACCACATGAATATCCGAATCTGACTGGCCACCTCTCGCCCCTAAAGCATCATATTCCTGTCCACTGTAGTTGGCATCAAAAAACTTTTTAAACCACTGTAAAAACTCAAAATTATCTTGAAACCTTCCTTTTACTAGCTTTTCCACAGGAATAACCTGAACAAAACAGAAAATTCAATCTGTTTAGTTTTAATATTTTAAAACACTATAATAATAATAGTTAGACCATTTTTATTTGAGGAGCTAGTAAAGATAAACTTGTTAAACAATGAAAACTTATATTAGATGTTTTTATCAAGAGAGCAAACTAAAAATTAATATAAATAAAATATAACAAGTTTTTATATATTAAAGATTAACAATTTCTACCAAAAAATGCAGTAGGCAAAATCTGGATTAAAGTACATGATGGGCCAACTAAAAGGTGTAAAACTTGCCATTGTGTCAGGTTATCCCAGTTGGTAAGGCGCCAGTATACCATGTGGGAGGCTCAGGTTCGATTCCCAGCCGGACCAACACTCAGGGTCTTAAAATAATTGAGGAGAAAGTGCTGCCTTTGCTCTAAC
>JAOBRB020056497.1:0-14959 GCA_027575285.2 Zoanthus pulchellus | reverse complement strand
CATTTCGCCTGTTCTTCGGGAATTGGGGTGGCCCTCCATTAAAGACCAGTTATTTGTCCGTGATACTACCCAAGTATACAAAATTGTTAATAGTCTCGCTCCATTGTATTTGATTAGTAAACTTAGTACGCGATCAGATGTACATAATTACAACACGAGGAAAAGGGACAATCTAAATCTCCCTCTATACAAAACAGCTACTGCACAGCGGTCATTTTACTATCGCGCTTTAAGTGCCTGGAACTCTTTGACTGCAGACACTAGAAATAGCCCGTCTGTATGTACTTTTAAGAGGAGCATTAAACGTGAATTACTGGTTTTAAACCCTATACGTTAAATGGTTAATTAAAATTTAATTTAGTAATTAAGTAATCTGTAATTGAACGTGTTAGAACGTTTTTTACTTATTTCCTATTTTATCACTTGTACGCCAAATAGTTATATATGATTTGTAATTAAGTAATTTGCAATTGTGTGCGTACAGATTAGGCTTTTTTTTTTACGTTTGAAATTTTAAGCTCTTTCTACTTATTTCTTAGTTTTACCAATTGTAAATTAACTCAGAAAAGCCCTTTGGGAGAGTTAATAAAATTATTGTATTGTATTGTATTGCAAAATAAAAAAATCAATCAAATCAAAATCTAGAAACCAACCGCTTCCAAAACTATAAAATTGTTGCAAACTCTCGTCAAAATTTTTATATAGATTCACTCTTTTTAGCAAATGACAAAACTCCAACGTACCAGTCCTGGAGGACTCGGTTGTGGCTTTCTCTCTAAAGAAACGATTCAATTCGTTGTTCTGAGGCCTACCTTCCTCTTCCTGGATTTAATGTTCAAGTATTCGCGGTAAAACTCAGGGGTCATTGGACACCACACTTCGGCACACTGCACACGCGCGATGAAGCCTCCGTTTTGCAATTCCATCCAATTAGCTTCGTACAGTTTCGGGCCAATCAAGAAATTCAAATCCTGAAGAAATATAAATGCAGGAATCATCAAAATATTTGAGGGATGCAGGGTTCTAAACGTTACCACAAATGGGAGACAACAGCTAAACTGATTCCGTGTTAAAAAGTGTAACAAAAAAAAACAACAAAAAGAGAAACATGCAGAAACATACCTGAATTTTATCGTCTTCTCTAACGAGTGTTGCTGTAAGTCCTAACTTACAATGCGCCTGTACAACTGCAAAGTACAACAATCTGTGTAAGAAAAACGCTGCCTTCTTAAAACGAATTAAGCTAGCAAACAAATAAGACTCTTTGGTAAAACCTACTAACGGTCTAACACTTATCCTGTATCCTGATTGGCTACTCTACCAGAATTCTATGTGTGATAGCCTTCTAGTAGAGATCTAGAAAAGACGGCCGATCAAAATAGTAATGAGACCTTTTTTGCTATAATAACAGAGGGTTTCATCGAAAACTCAATTTGCATGTCTTTTTTTGACCAATTAGTAGGTTATAAAACAATTAGAATTCTCACCTTGCCTACCGCATCATGGCCTATTGACTTGTACTAATACTACAGCAGCTAAATTTATCTTTAATCATCCTAAACTGAAACGAGATCAGTAACAAAGCTTCAGATTGGCATGTTTAACCTGTTGGTTCAATAAAGGCTTAATCCAATTGATATGCAACGCCTCCTAAATCTTATATAAGGCTGAATTTAGTACTGGCACAGTCAATTATGGTAAAACCAATTTTACAGCATGCATCGATGTTTGCCCTTGATTCAACAGGTTTGACATGTCAACGTGAAACTTTCTTGCTAATCTTTGTATTTACGCTAATTATTTTCATTAGAAAATTATGTACACTTGGCAGCTGCAAATGCTAAAACATGTTAGTTTAAAATTTAGAAGCACCATTATTTGTAGCAAATTCATATTTCACTAATTGTTACTTCTAATCTAATTTGTAAAGTTTATCAAACGCGATGTTAACATTTTGTTAACATTTTGCACCATTTATTAATAAATTTGACTAGTTAGTGTAAATCTATGTTTTTATGTTGAAGAGGACACTATGCAATTTTGAATACCTGTCAATACTCTTCTGAACTGCTTTGCGGGTATGGTGTGTACCTCTAAAAGAAAAAGATTATTTGTAAATGAGGGAAAATCATTCTTGGATGACGATGTTCAAAATAATTGTTATGTACCGTGAATGATAGATAAACTAGTAATTTCAAACAGAAAGTGAGAGCTGCGAGTACACTACTTAGCTATAGTGACAATACTGTTCCATTAAGGCATTTTTAAAATGTATTTGGAATTGAGCCGTTGATCGCATGAAGTGAATTAACTATCAATACAACATAGAGATATGAACCGCTGATCTTATGTATCGCATATTCTTCGTTAGTGACATCCGAAGATTTACATTGTGTTCCAAACACGCAGCTACTCGCTTTGCTCACAGCAAAAACGTTGACGACATTTACCAGTAATTTGTAGGGATGCAGGTACATGATTTTCTGTCGGAATATATTTGAAATCCATTATATGCCTTAACTAATGCGAAAACGAAATTTTTAATGTACTAAACTAAGTACACTGAGCCTAGAGAGTATAATTTCAAGAAAATTAAATTTTTGAAGTCAAATTTGAATACCAGAAGAAACGCTTATTGCGTTCAACAAAAATGACGTTTAGCGGAAGATTTGAAAGCCAGGTTACAGAGCTCGAACAAACACTCAGAACACATGAGAAGAACATCTACCATCAAGTATCATCAGTCCCCATTCTTGAGTTTGCAGAAATTTCATCACCTGTAATGCAAACAGACAAAAAATAGAACGGTTAAAAATGTATATTGGTTCAAGCATTCACTAGCTACAATTAAGCCTGATTATACGGACGTTAATTCCTAATATTAAGGGACCTTAAGCAGCGAGGACGGCGACGCCGGTGACAACGGTAGAGAACAATAGAGAATACAATGACTGCACGTTGAAATGCAGCGAGCGTAGCACATGCACGTGAAAACACTTGTTTTGAAGTTGTGGGGACTACGTGGACGTAACAGCAAAAACTTTCTCAGTATCTGCTTATCTTCATGGAGAAAAATTCAATCGATTTTCCATTCATAAAACGCAAAGCAAAGAAATAAAACCCAAATGATCCGCTCAAGTAAATAAAGAATAAACCAGATAGGTGATTTTTAGGAACCGTTCTCGTTCGCGTTCCCTTCCTCGTTGTTTAAGGTCCCTGTTTATGAATTAAAACTGAAGGTACGGTAATACGAGACACAAAAACTCCCAACTTGTCGTGCGATATAGCTACGAAGCAAGTTGGAAGGCGATGTTTCTCGTTTTAGCACGCGCAATACAGACTTGTTGGGAAACAAAACACCTTGCTACAAGTTGGGAATGTTTGTAGCAAAAAGTTGAAAGAGCTTCTACTTGTTGTCGCAAAAATTGGAATTGAAAAAATTGAAATAGAAAAAATTAAAATGCGCGTGGTAAAACGAGAAACATCGCCTTTCAACTTGCCTCACAGCAATGTTACGCAACAATTTGGGAGTTTTTGTGTCTCGTATCACCGTACCTTCAAGTTATCTTAACGTAAAATATTGTATTAAATATGTTATGGCATACCAGACAAACGCACTTGAACAGTGCTAGTGCTTTACAAAGATACACAATGTGCAGTCATAAATGAAGGAGAAAATGAAAATGGCTTAAAAGAGTAAAGACTAGTGTGAAACAAAAGGTGCGCATGTTCAGGTTTATTCATCGTACTGGTGCAGCACTTTGTAATGAGAAAGACGACGAAATACAAAGACATAGGAGCGAGATGGACGTCAAATACAAAGGCTGGCCACCTGGACTTCGCCGAAGACAAAGCACTAGTAATAAATATGTAAATTATACACCGTATAAAAGAAAGAATACTCCGACGAAGGACTAACGTCTTTCTTTTATACGGTGTATAATTTACATATTTATTACAAAAATGTTTCTTTAGGCAACACCGACGCAGCTCAAACTAGTTTAACGCTAGTTATTTTTCACTTTTATCACAGACTAAACAAGAGAAAATAGATTTTTCCTCAATGAAATATCTCAGTGTATAGCCTTTTGCCACAGACTAAACAAGAGAAAATGGCTTTTCTCTCAGTGTAAAATCTCAGTGTATATACTTTTATCACAGTCTAAACAAGACAAAATGGATTTTCTCTCAGTGTAAAATCTCAGTGTATATACTTTTATCACAGACTAAACAAGAGAAAATAAATTTCCTTTCAGTTTAAGAAGCTGTTAAGTTCACAAGTGACATAGGATAAAGAAAACAATGAAGTCAAAACAACAGATAGAACGAACATTTGTGACAAGAAAAAGAAAAAACTTCACTGGTTCTTACACCGTGGCTGAACCAAAAACCGGCTGCGAGAACTGGGCTCAAAGTGAGTAAAGACGAATTCAAAGTAAGAAGAATAAAAATTAAATTCATGGAGCCAATAACTGTAAATGGCCAAAATCTGGAGGAACCAGTCAAATTCACGTATCTTGGCGGAGTACAAACCACACAAGGTGTAGGAGGAGATGATATAACGTGCAGAAATCGGATTGGCCTGAGAACAGAAGTTGTGAAAATCCTACAATTATTCAATCTGGATTACAACGTCCAATTTTAAAACTCACTGGTGAAATCAGTAATTTTATACAGTTGTGATCCATGGAAAATGAACGGTTAAATTCATAACAAACTATCAAAGAGCAATCATTGCATACTTCTTCTGCTTCCCATGATCTCTTGCCGGTATGTGACACCATTGAGTAAGTTGATATTGCAATGTTACAACCTGTTGTACAAATGTTAAAATATGGATTCATTGGACAAATATAAATGAGCAGACACTTGAAAACTATAAAGAAAAGTAGGTTCTTTCAAAATCTTTCTTACGAACATTTAGGAACTTGGTGAGGTCCCAAGGAGTAGAGAAAATAGGACTCGAGGTCTCTTACAAAGATCTTACTCCTGGGCCTACGGTTTAACGTCCTTATCCGAGATATGTCAAATATAGTACGATGTTCCCAGTAGTGTTTTGATCAGACGACCAAGAATTAATTAGAGGCGGTTAAACCTTGCCAGCTAAACGTTGCCTTGCGGCTAAACATTGCCAACAAAGGCGGCTACTTTCGTCTTGACAGGCGGCGGAATTCGCCGGTTACCGGCTTCTACTGAGAACCCTGTAGTACTGCTGTATATTATTATTTTTTGTTATGTTGGTTCGTAAACATGATTAGAAAACAATCCTAAAAACTAAGCACGTTGATTTGTTAAGATTGTGTTTTTTTTTAACTCGATGGAAACACAGAAATAGCACGAGCTGTTAACGTAATGAAGGGTTGAAAGTTCGCAAAAGTATCATGTTCCGACGTATTGCTGGTTCTCCCACACTTCCATTCTATCGAGTTATAAAACCATGGTGCGTTTGTTTGAGTCTATTCTGGAATAGGAAGCACTTTCGAACAATCTTGATTTTATGGATTTTATTCTGCTAAACTAACAGTTGTTCAATGCGCACGTCAATTTTCATTCAAAGTCAGCGGGCTTCTGTAGCTCTGGAGAGGATAGTACAGCTGGTTTGGCTTTTTCTTTGTTGGCAAGCCGATTACTTTCCCTTTTTGATATTGTTATTGTTGTTGCCTTTCATATTATTACGTGCGACCAGATTATTTCAATAATTCTAATATCAGGAGCAGAAGAAGTGAGAGAGTATTCCAAGTAATCTGCAATCAAAATAGGTCTCATAGGAATCTTCCAAAAATCCGTGTATACCTATTCCAGGATTTATCTAAAAGAACATAACTTATTTCTTTTTCAGGAAGAAGCAACCTGGGACGATAGATTTGAGAAAGATGGAAAGAGGCAAAAGTAGGAAAAAGCAGTTATCACCTGTCGGCTTATCTTTGGACTCCGATGTGAAACGGCAAATTGTCTTGTCATCCACTGTTGACCACAGTTTGAACTGAAGGAAACAGACAATACAGCTTTCGCAAACAGCGACAATAAAATAAAAAAATACATATTGTAGGTTGTGTACTTTTAAACACAAAATTTTTTATCTTTTTTTAATACCTGGATTATATAGAATTGGAGATACTGCAACAAGTTGCATTGGACAGCAACACCAAATTGCTTTAAAAAAATTTGAATCCCTGAATCTCACGATATAGGAAATAGTTTAAACCAAAACACTTTGGAAAATCAGTTTTGGATGTGCATACTGGCCTGTACCAAGCAGTAGCGGTCGTAACATTTTTTGAACAAGTTGAGATTTAGAATAAATACCCTTACTGAAGTGTCTATATGGCCAAAAAAAATTGTTTAAGGCTTTGGTATCTCTAGAATGCCTAGAAGAGTATTGTAAAATTATTTTTCGATTCCGTTACATTTTCGATACAAAACTGAGCTTTGAAGTACACGCACCTGCCACGCCTAACGAAGATGACCGGGAGTTGTTAAGTCTGGGTCCAGTACCAGTCGTTACGTCACTTTAAGCATCGTCTACTTTCCCAGCCATTTTATATTTCAATGTTTCATTATATTTCCAAAAATACTCCATCATTTTTTCAGATTATTTACGCCAAAAATGATCAATTTTGTATGGTCATCTTCCTTGGGCGTGGCCAGCACAATTTTGGCCATATAGACACTTAAACCAAATGGTCCATACCGAAGTTACGGGACCCAAATTTGTTTTATTCTAATGGTCCCATTTTTTGTCGCAGCTGTTATAAGCTGTTTAAACATTTTGCTTAAGACTTTTCCTGGTAGATTGAAATAATGTTTGTTTCAAAAGCAAAGCAAACACAAAAGTTTGGTCGGACCATTACGGACCTTGAACTGACCAATAAGAGCGCACAAAATTAGTTGGCCATACAATAAACGATTGTAATCACTTACTTTTTGAAAAATAAACAGTGAATATCAGTTATTAATTTCGCACCTGCATACGCCACTGTTCCACAGCAACTCCTTGGAGAATACATAAAAGGATAACAGAAAAAAACGCAGCATTTTAGCTAATGGTTGTCAATTTATAACTGCTATGCGAAAACAGTTTCATCATGGATATCGATCATTACAAACACTAACACAAAGTATTGGTTAATGAGAATAAACAGGTTCAATGCATTATCTGATGATGATTTTAAAGACTATCTATCTTTTAACATTCACTGGAGGACTAAAGGATCAAAACGAAATCAAAGAAGATTATGCTTTTGTACAAAAGGAGCTTTTTATCACCTAAATAGGAGTGGTTATAAAAGTTCCTTGTTATTAATTGGTTCAGCTCGTTTTGTTCCTATTGTTCTAGACATTCACAAATTTAGATTTTTTTTTGCTATTAGCGGTGGCAGGCGGTAAACTACGCTGATTGCTTGAATGGCATAATTGTTTATGATTACTTATTCATTCAGATTGTGCAAGTAAAGGAGAAAAACGAACTCGGTTCCTTTGCCTTCTATCCATTGCTTAAAAGTTATAATTAAAAAACGTAATGCATACGAAACCCTGAGATTATTAAGAAATCACAAACGAAGGAGTGAATTTATAAAATAAATATATTATTAATTAAACGTTGCAGTGCAACGCACATGAAACAAAGCAATATTACTACTGCCTGCACTTAATCAAGAATTCTAACGTAAACCAGATCAGTTTAACAATTATATGATCATGCAAAAAACTGTGCAGACGCAGTCGACTGGAATGTCTAGGCATTCAGTTAAAAAGAGGAAAAGAAAAGATAGCATTTTAATATTGTAGTGGAACAGTAAAATTAATTAAAGACAACATTTCTTTATAGAGTCAAAAAGACAGTAGATAGTATGAAAGAAATGTAACTTTTATAATGTGAAATAGTGCAAGAAAAACCGCTGGTTAATTTTTTCCGATAAACTGCGAGAATTAAGAAAGCTGCAAGCCTACAAGAAAGTGTATTATACTTATTGAAACGTTTGAAGCAATCAAACCGAAATATCACATTGTTTACAGTTAATATTAGACCTAAAAATTTCTCAGATTAGAACACTCTATCAGGGAATTTCACCTGTGTTGTATTCTGTCTTCTTTACTGAGGGCACTTATACACGGTTATTAAAATATGTGAGCCACTCAGTTCTTGAAATCTGTATTTATTTATTTGCGATGGGCATTATTTTTGATATATGCAAAAATGTGCAAAAATAAGTTTTAAATATATTACTATTTATTATTCTAGTTATAAGAATGACAAGGATAAGAGTATTACTCCAACTTATATATCTAGCTACAGTGGCGGATCCAGAAATTCTAGAAGGGGGGGTGAATAATACAAAGAATTTACCAGAGACTTTTGAAGAAGAAAGTTGTCAAGTACAAAGAATGTAGAAGAAAATTAAAGAAAAAGGGGGTGAAAATTCACCCAATTCACCCCCCTGTATCCGACCCTGAGCTACTAAGGACTAACATTACACTAGACTTCACTTCTTTCGGAAAGGCAAAAGCCCAAAAAACGTTTAGTCGACAGCTAAAATGCAAACCTGATGTGCATAGCACCAGACATCTCTTTCTAACAGTGCACGCTGCCGTCACTCCAACAAGAGTTTTACCAGCTCCTGCAAAACGAGAAAGAAGAAAATAACTATTGTGGGAATTTTAGCGCGACAAAAGCATCAGCAATGCAATGTAGTTTTTCAAAGAAAAAAACTAAAATTCTCTCAGACTAGGTGAAGAGAAACGTTCATAGATTGACCAGTTTTTGACCTCTGCGTGAAGAACTGATTCAAATTTTATGTAAAGTTGTCACTTTCAGTTGAAAAAAGCTTTCAAATAATTCTTTTTAACCATAGCTTCTTATTGGTTTAACACTTTTACTTTCTGTCTCACGATCAGAAAGGCCTATAATAGTAAAAGATATCCGAACTGACATAACTATAATGTTGCTGGGAAAAAAGAAGCCAAACCGCTACTGCTCATCACCAGGATGTCTAAACTGTGTGAAGTCTACAACTGGTTTCAGATGGAGCCACAATAATAAAAATTAATTATTCCCTATCAGTGTAAAAG
Source organism: Zoanthus pulchellus (assembly GCA_027575285.2). Classification (NCBI taxonomy): domain Eukaryota; kingdom Metazoa; phylum Cnidaria; class Anthozoa; order Zoantharia; family Zoanthidae; genus Zoanthus; species Zoanthus pulchellus. Next base: position 5,890 of record JAOBRB020056497.1, on the reverse strand, counting down.
TACTCTGTATGAGAAGAAAATTGCTGTTTGCTATTTTCAAATATCTATTTTACACTAACAGTAAAAAAATTATTATAAATTGTAAAAAGATTGTTTACAACTGGAAAAGTTACAACTTTTCGATTTTCCTGAAACTTGCCAGAGTTGACCCCCACATTCTGCCTTTTAATTCTGTTACCCGATTGGTCAATTTTTTTAGTTTTCTACGATCTGATTGGCTGTTCAAGATGGTGCGATTTAGAGTTCAAAATAATCCGATTTAGGCTAAAATCAAGCCACTAAGAACCAATGAGATTTCAGGATTCACTAGTGATTTCAAAATGGATTTAATTAAGAATATAACTAGACTGATTTCCATATTTAAAAACCTCGAATATCAATGGGTCAAAAAAAACGGCAAAAGGTGGACGGTTTTCTTATTTTTCAGGGAATTGTATGTTATACACCTACAAACATCAAAGGGCAAAAACATAGTAGCACTCTAAAAAAAAGAATCCGCTATGTTTATTTCCATTCCGATGATCTAGTACATATTTTACAAAGAATTTATGGTTCATTAATGGTTTAAAACCCACTATTTTTAAGACCTTAGGACATCGATTTCTTCTGAGAAAAAAACAACTTATGAGACTTGTGTTTTACGAGTTTGCTTTCTCATTGTATTAAGTTATTAGCCCAATCAGAATCGGGAAAAAAATGGTCAAAAATAAAAGCAAATTATTCACATTACATTCAAGGAAATAAATTGAAACTTCGCATGGTAAAAATACGGTGAATAAAGTTTCATGAAATATTGATGTTGATGTGAAATTCGATACCCATAGTGTCAAATTACAATCAAACTGTTGAGTCACGAAATACAGTTTTTTTCGATTTTCTCCGCTGTATTACTCTTGAAGTAAACAATTTTATTCCAGATTTAACCTACCTAAACGGAGTCAAAAATACACCGGAGCCCGGATCTATAGCACTTTTCATTTGCGAGGAATGGAGTAATAATACTTCAAAAACAAATCTCAACGTTACTGACCTGCATCTTTCCCTCAAGAAGATCGTTTAACCCGGGCTCCGACTAAAGTTTTCTTTAATGAATATTCTTGATTTGTGGTAATTTTCATTTTGCTTCATGGCATCAAAGTTTTCTTGTTTTCATTATTCGTTGTTTTAACTTTAACCTTTTTGATAAGACACCGTACATTATGCGCTGATTACTCCCGGTACCAATACTTACCACATGGTAAAACAATCACTCCGGATCGAGCCCTTCCATTGCCAAACATTTTTCGTAAACTCTTCTCCTAAAAACAACATCAAAAATTACATCAACCAAAATGGAAATCTTGCGTTAGATTGGCTGAATTAGTTTTTGAGGTATGTCACGAAAAACCAAAGATGAACTGAAACAATTTAAATTGATTGTTTTGCCTTCAAATTCGCTAGTAACACGAATATCCTATGCTTGATAAATATCATTTAAGCCACATATCAAAAGCATTACGTACTCGAACACAGGTATTGCCTAGACTTGATGATGGCCATTTTAGTTACATCCCACAAGAATTATCCTCTAGTGACTATGTGCTACTAACAATATGGCAAGCTGTTATTTACGAAATATTTCATATTTGCATATACAATTACATTCATCGCGTCATCAAGAAAATATAAACAGGTTACAAATTGCAATAGCACGTAACACATGTAATATGGACAAAAAAAACAAGATCTAAAATATGATTGCTTTCTAACGTTTTGTCGGCATAGTCCACTCTGTATTCCTTTAACTCTGTTATAATAAACAATTATTCCTATGAACCATTTTCGTAAAGGGTAAAGACCTTCCTTCCAACGAGATCGTCCTTGAAATTCCTATCTTCAAATCTATCTTCTTGGATCTCTGCCATGATGTCAGGCAGCGCCACACAAGGATCCTCTAGATCGGCTTCATGTGCTCTGCACCTAAAAAAAGGTTCTCTTCAGTTTGAGGAAGAAGAGCTGACGGTGGGAAATAAGCGGGTAGTAGAACTACGTAGTTTTTCAGCCCCTCTGGATTTATTAGTTGGTCGTCTGATCCATCAGCCGTTATCAGAAAACCGGTCATGTGCCCCACTCGCAGTCGCTGGTGTTCTTATTCAGTGCTGGTCAATTTCTCATAGGCCTCACCTATCCAGTGTTTTATAAGAATGCATCTTTCCATTGATAAGAAAGAACTGTTTTGGCCATACTACTTTTCTGCGTTAACTTCATCATCCAACCACCTTCGCTGAGCTTGATAATTGAGTGTTTTGGGGATCTGAGCATACCCAGCATCAACAGGCTGCCACAGGTCAATAGCATTTGGTAGCCCATACTAAACTACACCATTTAGTTTTGACACAGACTGTTTAAATTCCTCAGAAACTTAGGTCGTTCGATTGTCACAGAAAAGAACAAAGCGTTCGTCATCCTTTACATATTGCGAAAGAGTTTTCCGCAACCATTAAACTGACACTTGTATCTGCCCATGCATTTTCTTGGTAGTAGACATTGACTTCTGGATGGTAGGCTTCCATTTCGTCTTGGCTTATGCGTTTTCCATTTCCACGGAAGATAACACCAAGCCTGGCATGGGTTATTCACCAGTTGGTCTGAAACAGTTCTGAAGTGTGCACTTGTCCAAACGACTCCCAGGCTGGCTGATCTACACTTTGAGGTCGTGCTGATCGACGTCTTTGTCTACATGGTCATATGTGCGTGTTGTTCCAACAACAAAAGGGAGACGGCCTTGGTCAACGTTGAGACGCTGCTTTGGTTGATATCTGCCCCATTTCTCGTCATTGCGGTCATTTCTTCCAGTGCACACTAACTTCTCCCGAGTGGTTGCGTGCCATTTCTTTAGGTCAGGCTCAAAATTCTGCTTTGCTGTCTTTTAGCATCGTTGGCGCGCCCGCATTCTGACGTTGTAGTTCTTCAAAAAAGACGCAACAACATGCTTACGCACTGTTGCGTTTGGATCGCCAGTGATCTCTCTTTGGGTAGTTCTTGCCATTTACCACAACCAGTTAAAATCTACACAGTATTCTTTAGATTGAGCTTCTTTGAACTTTGTAAAAAGAATAGAGTGGAGCTGTTTGTGTTTTGATCCTTTTCTAATTTTCAACATTTTCTTGTGTGCATCTACAGCAGCGGCCATTATCTTTTCCTTGCTCTTGACCTACTTAGAAACCAAGGACTGGTTGATACGGTATTTGTTTGCAATCTCTTCTTGGGTCAATGCTCCAGCTTCAACATCATGGATACCCTGGCTTTAAACATGACACAGCGCTGCCCCCGTCTACTAGCGCCTCTTTGTTTGCTTTTAGTTTTACCACTTGAAGGAGCTGCAATTATGAGTTAAAACACCTTTTCGAGAACGGTACAAAGGATTTGTATACATAACAGTTTTATATGTAATTATATCTTCCGCTCGGCAAATGGAGTTTGATCGTACTGTACCTTCTTCAGAACCGGTGCTTTCATCGGGAGTTTATCCAACGTATCTTGAGCAGCAATTTTGATTTCACTCTCATTTTCACCAACAGGATCCTTCTTTGACAGCATTCCTTTCCCGCCTACCTTGGTCATTCTACTAACACAATGCACACATTTTTCATGTACAGACAACCCTTGCTGGTTAACAAAGAGTTTACTGCAGTGATTACACTTAATTGTTCTTGACATAGTTGAAACGAAATTGGGTACTTTCTTTTCCGTCACGCTATTTCTGTGCGAAACGATTTTTTAAAGCCAAAACGGCCAAGTATTGTTTAACGTGACATCTTGATACCAAACACTTGTAATTGATATCGTAGTAAATTCTAGAACGTAAATGTCATGAGCTATAATTTAAGAATAATACAAGAATGTTTTCAGCCTAAAATCAGCAGAAAAATAAGAATATTCAGCCTGGGCCGGAAAAACAACATTCTTATAAATAGAAAAGAGTGTAGTCATGTAGATCCCACTCACCTGGTAGGGTCTTAGTATTGTTGTTGGTTTCAAATCCATACTGCAAAGATAATTAAAATAAATATAAAATATACAAAAAGTAAGTACATTAATTGAATAAAACACAAAAGGTAATTAGATTTGATCTGTCTATAAAGTAGTAGGGAAAAATACTATATCGACTTAACTTATATTAGTATTACAAATAGATATCTGAACAAACATAGCTATAATGCTGCTGAAAAAAAATAGCAAAACAGGTACTGTTCATCAGCAGGATGCCCAAATTGTGTGTAATTCTACAATTGCTTTCGGCTCCATTATAGGCTCCAAAATATGCGAAAGGTCTAAGAAAGGAAATAGCAAAACTTATTGTAGGATTTGGTTTCCTCGTGTAGCCCTCCAGGTTAGTTCGGGCAGCTTGCACTGACTTCAGTTATTCAAAACTAATATTTGAACCAAATCTTAACACTAGGTACAAATAAAGCTTGTTGTTGTTGTTGTACCTGTCGAGATTGCAGATTTAGGGATGTCAGATGTAGAGTTTCTTGAGCGGTGTTGAAATGAAATTGATCTCCAGAGGTTTGTGAGAAACACGAGCAAATAATACTTGGGTTTTGTGTGCACAAAGAATAGAATATTAATCTAATATTGGGTGTCTGAATAACTTTGAATGGCACAACGAGAAAGTTGCTATCAGGAATTAAATTCTGAAAGAGGAACTTTATACGGTTGTGTTGCAAACTGAAAGAGTTGTATCAGTTGGGGGTTCTTGTATAGTATTGTATACTTACAGTTTTAAAGGCGTTGGCAAAAGGAAAAATTAAGACAGACTTAGGTTTTATATCTTAACCATATTTTTGTAAAATAAGGCAGGAAAGGGTGTTGTAGTTCTGTAAATTGAAAAGATATACTGTATGTACAGCAGAAGCAGAACCACACTCTCACTGTTACATTCTGCTTTTGACTTAGGGTGCGCCCGTTTGTACCTATTCCGGAATAAAGCTAAATCCTTATACGAGCGTAGTGGCCCATGGGGCCGTCCCTTATCTCCGGAATCCGTAGTGTTAAGTGGATGAGAGACTTTGACTCCCCCTGGACGGGACATTAATCCATCGCAGGTTAGCTTCCAGCAGACGCTGGTACTCATTTACCTTCCCCGGAAGGATGGAAAGCTGAGTTAGATTAGGCGGAAAATAAGATCACACAAATTCCGGAATAGGAATAGATATAAAAAAAAAACTTTGTCTGATTCTTGAGATTGCTTTTTCTGCAAAGTTGCAGATAAAATATGTCTTAGTGATTGGACTTTATTAAATTTTAAATTTGAACAAAAATATTTCGTCGCCCTAACAATCTGGAAGGAAATACAACATTTCTCTCTTAAAGTGCATATGACATAAATACCTTGTTTAGGTTTTTAACTAGTTTGATATGTGTATAAAATTTCTAAATTTTATTAAAACGTTTTCCGGGGGAGGATTGAGGTCCAATTGACTTCCTGTGACGTACATTTGTTTACCTTGTGCAACCATTAAGTGCTTGGATAAATCTATTTTACTTTCTCATCATTCCATTCTGCTACCATTGGGTGCTTCAGCAACACATCTTATAACTTTCTCTCTAACCTGCTCTGTGGCGATGTTGAGCCGTGTGTTGGGTTAACAGCTTGACGTCACAGGAGTTTCACGTGTCATTTTGGCCGCGCGATGCCAGTAGACATGTTTTTCGTTCAAAAAGCGTATTTCAAACGACAAAATCATGTTAAAAAGATATCGCTGAAAGCGCTTATTTCAAACGATAAAATCCTTTTAAGGAGGTCCACTACCTTCAAGATTTTTTTTTCCAAAATTAAGTTTTTTCAGAAATTTATACCACCCTGCGATTACCCATCATGAAACAAGACCAACACAATAAGCATTGA
>JAOBRB020056390.1:0-14970 GCA_027575285.2 Zoanthus pulchellus | reverse complement strand
TTTGCTGTTTTAGAAACTATATATTTTTTTTATATAATTGTGTCAAATTCACTAGAGGTTTCTTCTATCTGGTACAAGATGATCTGTATTTTAGCTTTCAATTTTTTTATTTTTAAAATAAGTTTCGTATTTTTAGGTTTTCGAAAAAAGTAATATTTATAAACGTTGTTGCTCTTTTTTACCAATCAAGTTTGTCTCGGACGCATTTCTGAAGGGTGCGGTGCGGTTGGTGCAATAAGTACGATATCGAACTAACAAAGTACAGAACTGGGTCCAATGTTCCGCTTAGAATTGCCATCATCATCATAATCGCCGTAGTCATCATTATCATCAGTATTATTATCATCATCATTGTCTGCACTAGTACCATCATTATCATCATTACCAACATCATCATCACTATCATTACTGTCATCATCATCACCTCTACCACCATCATCACTATCAATATCACCAACATCATCATTTTCTTCACTGTCGTCATCATCACCTTATCACCATCATCATCATCACAATAACTATCATCATCATTGTCATTACTATCAACATCATCTTTACCATAATCATCATAATTACCATCTCTATCATCACTATCATTATCATTATCACTGTCATCACCATCATTATCATCATCACTATCATCATCACTATCATCACCATCATTATCATCATCACTATAATTGTCTGTATCATCATCATCATCATCACTATCATTACCCTCATCACCATCATCATCATCACTATCATCATCATCATCATCATCACGATCATCATCATCATCACGATCATCACCACCATCATCATTATCACGATAATCATCATCACTATCATTACATCATCACCATCATCATCATCACCATCATCATCATCACTATCATTACCTTCATCACCATCATCATCATCACGATCATCATCATTATCACTATCATCATCATTATTATTATCATTACCACCATCATCACTATCACCATCATCTTCATCATTACCACCATCATCACTATCATCATCATCACCATTATCACAATCATCATCACTATCACTACATTACCATCATCATCATCATCACCATCATCTTCATCATTATTACTATCATTAAAATCATCATCATCATTATCACTATCATCATCACTATCACTATCATTACCATCATCATTATCATCACCATCATAACCGTCACAATCGTCATTAGCATCACTAGCAAAATCATCATCTATATCATACGTGAATGAAATTAATTTTAAAATGAATATTTTCTAGATAGCCAACTCAGTGGGGTTTCCCCTTTCATAAAAACGATTGATCCTTTTTGAATAAAGTTGTAATGTTTAAACAGAAACAAATTGCTTTTATGCCAGTGAAAGCAAGAATTTAAGCACTGTACAACTGACATTTTGAAACTTTTGCATGAACTATGTTTCTCCGTGTCATGTGCAGAAAGTTTTTGTTTCTAGGAAAATCAAAATTATTATCTTTTTATTTCCTTTATAGGAAACCTTTATCGGCTGCACCTTATTTCTATGTCAGCACCAGCCCTTCCTCTCGATGCATCCAGGAACATACGTGGTGGTATTCCAGTACCAAGGGCAACGTATTTAGCGCGGAACCTGGCTCTAGTTGGGGACTCACTAGTCCGAACAAAGAATTCTACAAATTTCAGAAGATTCATTAACTGGCGTCTCAATGAAACGTTTGCACAGTGGAGAAACTTTCTTGTTACACTTTATTATCTATTTCAGTAAATACATGTTTTTCTCCTTTTGTCGCATTGCTGGAAATTTGAATAGAGGCTTTTCGTATTTAGATTTAAAAATCGCATTTAATTTACTGTTGCAAATGGAAGTTGAAAGTTTTAAGTAAAGCAAATATGCAGAACAAATAAACACTGTGGGGCCGACACTGTTTTTCCTTTTGCGTATTCAATTTAAAACAAACCATTTTCTTTGTTATCAATATGTTATTGTTGTAATTATGATGACGGTGATGATGATGATGATGGTGATGATGATGATGATGGTGATAATGATGATGTTGATGTTGACGATAACGATGATGATGATGGTGATGATGATGATGATGATGATGATGATGATGATGATGGTGATAGTGATGATGGTGGTAATGATAATGATAATGATGATGATGATGTTGACGATAATGATGTTGACGATAACGATGATGATGATGATGATGATGGTGATGATGATGATGATGATGATGGTGATAATGATGATGTTGATGATGATGATGGTGATAATGATGATGTTGTTGTTGACGATAATGATGATGATGATGGTGATGATGATGATGATGATGGTGATAATGATGATGTTGATGTTGAAGATAATGATGATGATGGTGATGATGATGATGATGATGATGGTGATAATGATGATGTTGATGTTGACGATAATGATGATGATGATGGTGATGATGATGATGGTGATAATGATGTTGATGTTGACGACGATGATGATGATGGTGATGATGATGATGATGATGGTGACGATGGTATTGACGGAAGTTATGGTGATAATGATAAAGAGTATTTAAAAGGGTATTACACGGTGGCGCAAACATATGAAATTTGGAAGAACTGAGAATTGAGCGAAAACAGTTTGGAAACACAACATGTTCACAAGAATACCGGTTGCTTTTTTATTTATTTGCGCCCTGAATAAAGTTTCTTGTTATCCTTTATCAGTTTAATTCCAAAAATACATGATATATACTTACTATTATCAAATGACGTTCTGGGCGAAAACAATAATCCTACATAAATTAGTGAGTCATTTGTACTCAAAGGAAAAAAATCAATTCTGCTATTTTCTAGAAAAATAAATATACTGATATATGTATCATTTGAGCATTGATATCTAGTGCATATGTGTATATAATATGGATAAAGCCAACGTATGGTTGCTTATAAGAAAACGAAGTGTTCATTACAAGTATTTGCCTTCCCATACAATTTCAACAACTTTTTTTATGAAATCTTATGTGAGATAAGATAAGCTAGTACGTATTTGTTAAATTGATTTTCTAATTTTCTGTTTATCGAACCTTTCTTTTCTCCATTCAAGACGTCATGTAAGACAACTTTTCGTTAAAAGGATATGTCAGAAAAATTCATTTACGCCCGTGCTAAAATATCTTTCTTTTTATCGTTTTTATGATTTTAAAGAAAAAAAATCATTTTTTTTCAATCAAGGAATATAAAGGTCATGCAGATAATGTTATCTATCAACGATTCCTTATTGCTGATAAACTTATTCGTTGTTGGGGAAAATGTCGATCAGTTTAGCCGAACAAAGTTCGTATTTTCAAAACCAAACTGAAAAGCGACTCATGATTCATAGATTCTATATTACTTAGCAAAAACTCTTCGCTTAAAATCTGAAAGCGTTTTTATTCCCTGATTATACTGTCATTTACAATCAAATTTTAAAACAAAATATTGAGAAACTAATATATTTGAGTTGCAAGCTATATTATGCAAGTTTTTTTCTGAATATCCAAAAATTTCAAAAGTCCAAATCAAATATTTATTCACCTGTCATGTTCAATAGAAGAAGGGTTGGCTTGTAGTACTTAACTGATTGTCTTATCTCGTTAGATAATATGGTAATCTGTGCTCCTGGTTTATGGCATGACAAAAATATGAAACACAATCATTTTGAATTTGCTGCCCATTGGCTAACCCAAACGGACAGCCTTTAGCTTTGTATTGTGTGATGACAAAAAAGCCGTTCGGCAATACCTAAATTATTTTTTGTTATGTCCATCAAATGTTCCTAGAGCTCTATTATCAAACTCTTTTGTTGCCAATGCATATGAATCCGTTTAAGAGAGTTGCCCTAGCTATTCAGATGGCGATCTTCCATCATTTTCATGTCTTGGTATATGAAGGAATATCAAAACTTGACTCAAGTTGTCGCTGTATTATTAAGGTTTGATAAGGTTTTACTTTGTCGAAAGATTGTGATTTAATATTTTAAATTTCAAATTATGAAACAAGGGCACTAGAAAGACGTTATGGGGCTCGTTGACTAAATTTGAGAAGCATGCCTTGTTAAAAACAGTTATAAGAAGCGGGTTTTTTAAAACAGGAAAACAAATTTTAAGCCGGGTTAAGGTAATATTTTAGAACAACATTTTTATTAAAGAGATGAGTTCATTGCATGACATATAAGAAAATATTTGAAAGTCTAAAGTAAATCTCTACCAGCTTTTTTCATTAATTTATATTTTAAACTAAACTTATTTTCTAAATCTAAATTGTTTTCCATCATTTCTGTTTTTATAACAGCTATACATGTTTATCTGCTCTTTCACATGTAAGCCAGTAAGTTTTATCTCAGTTTAGTTGCTAACTTATATAAAAATGTTGGATTTTAAGTTAGTTTTAAGAGATGAAACGACAAGTTTTTAAGAAGCGAAACACTATGTTTGAAACAGTCGAAGAGTTGTAGCAAAGGTAGTAACAGTTTTGTTCAACATACACTTTTTATTCAAAACTGGACCTTCTATCAAATATTCTTTGTAATAATTTCTAAGCTGGTATTTATTCGAAAATTAATAATATGTCTCCCTATCTTTTAACATTGAATGCGTAGTTCACAAATTTTAAGCAATAGAGTTTGAAATTCGGAATTTCTTTTCTTTTCCGTTTAAAATGTCTGTTTTACTTCGCTTTTTGAAAAGAGATTTCAATATGCAAATACAGTTTAAAATGCTTTAGCCAATCACCGTTAAGTTCTTTTTTCGAATGAAGGTGTAAGAATCCAAGAAAAATAGAATCTATATACAGTGTATACTGTTTATATACTGTCTCTTCTTATTAATGCACAGCAAAAGAATTTAAAGAGTTGGAATAAATTATAAGTAGAATGAAAATTCGAATCGAGTATGATTTTTTGAGGAACATGAATTTTTGGGCCTAACCGGAAAAAATAAACATTTACGAAGCAAGTGAAAATTGCCGAGTAAGGCAAGACTGCAAGAAACTTTCAACTCAACAATTACGAGTTTCAGTTGTTAAAGAAAACAATGCTCTGGGATTCTATTCGCACCACACAGTTTTAATTGGTTTAGTTGCCTTGTCAATGGCCCCTCTTGTTCGGCTTAAATAACCCGGATAAATACACCGTTAGAATCCTTGCACTAAATCCGCGAAGCGTTGCACAGTCAGTGTTAACGACCAAATCTTCATTTCGTCTCTTAAAACTTGCTATTTAGAAATGACATTTCTCATTATAGTATATTCGTTACAATATCAAAAAGAAATTTAACGACAAAACTTCGACTTTTTGTAATGAAATCCAAAAGACTTCCAATTGCCACAGTCTTTCGGGACCAGTCTGATTAAAATAGAATCAAGCGACGCACACACTTAATTTTCAAAGAAGAAAAGAATTATACCTTAGGAAATTTTGAAATTTGTTTTATCTTCTCTAAAATGCACAGCTAGCGATTAGCCGGAAAGATTTGAAGAATAAAATGAACCAAAATTTAAAATAAACGAAATTGGAAAATATTGAGCTTTTTGTAAAAAATGTTTAGCACAAAGTGAGATAGAAAACTTTTAGGTTAAAATTTTCTATGATAAAAAATATATAAAGTCAAAGGTATAACTACGTTGCTCTGCTTTTATCTTCAGTTTCAAAATCTTTCTGAGCTGCATTGACCAGTCCTCAAAGGACGAAACAGTTCTGTCTGCAGATTGAGTTAATGATAAAACTAAATATTTTAGAACGAAAACATGTAAAACGTAAACGTTTTAAAACCTACCTTGGCCGGAATTGAACTTCTCTCACCGCTAAAACGACTCAGTGAAACTTTTATCTTTGTATATGTTTTTCATGTGCGTTCTTGTATGGGCCTCTGATTTGAGCTAGGTACACCTTTTGACATGAGTCACGTCTTAGTTGTCACGCAAGAATATGTGACAAGAATTGTATAGATAATGTTTTCACACCTAACAATTTTCGTGTTCCCATATTATATCTTGTGAGCACGCCCAATATATGGTCATGAAACCATTACACACCAACAAGTTAGAGCTTTGCAGAATATGAAAACGTCAGCGACCCCACAGTGAAAGTTGATCCTTCTGGAATCAAAAATTGCCGATTTTGCTGTCTTCTTGTGTACTAGCCGCATGCGTGCAATTTAAGTTTAAGACTGTCCTTTGTAACGACTTCTTATCAGGAAATAATGTTCGGAGATTGTGTACTTATTATGTTTAGGATTTCTTTGTGTTTCTTTAAGAGTTATCATAAATACTTCGTCGCTGAAGTGAAAAATCAATTCGACTGAATCGGTAAAATACGTTTGGCATGAACGCTTCATCTGCCAAACTAAAGTTTATCTTTTTATTGTATTATTTAAGCGAAACAATATGCACGTTATGTTTGCCTAATTAAACTTATAATAAAAGAGTAAAAACAAAATATACTGTTTGAAAAGAGTTTAAACCTCAAAAGAACTAAAAAAAACCTTGAAACAATTTCTGCTTCAGAATCATCTGGTTTGGACATTGTCTAGTAACAAGGAAGAAAGTGGCAATGGCCTAATATATAACCTGTGTTTTAAAACACGAAGTTGTTTTCTAAGCTTTCATTTTACGTCCATTAAATTGACACACTTATAATTGAAATCTGTGCTAAGCAAATTATGTCGATATCAAACTGAAAAGACCAACAAAGAAGCTATCTGCTTTTGACAAAAATACGTGAGCTTTAAAGAAAGCCGAACGTTTAACACCTCTTTTGTTATGATAAATTAAAAATGTTCTTGAGAAGAAATTTTGAAAATGAGTTTTTCAATCATTTTTGTCCAGGATGTTGGTAGATTTTCAAAGGAAGTATGCACGGGAAACAAATATTTAGTTTGTTGAAATTATACTTGATCGCTGAGTTTTTTTACTAAATTGTTTAGATATCAAAGTTAAATTTCAGGAGCTTGTTGGCTATTTTAACAGATAAATTGTTCACTCTCGATGGATTGGACACTAAACTCAACACAGGTTAACAACTATCAGTTAACTGACATTGCGGAGCCAAGATAGCTTCGGCCGCGGAAAAAGTCCAAAAAATGTTGTAGTCTTAACAACTGCATCAGCTTTATTTGCGTAAATCTGATAAAACAAGTGAAGATAAAGTCACCTTGACCTAAAAAAACATCAACAGAAAAAACATCACGTAAAGATTTTGAACCAAAACGTTTACTATTTGTTACAATACTGAAAGCTCAAGTTAATCTGTTCATTTCTTTTTCCTTTAAACTAACCTACAATTTAGGGATAAAGAGTCCCCGAATTCTTTAAGCCATTTCTGAAAGGTTGTGAAAGCAACTTCGTATATTTTCTATTCTATCGTTCTGATATTTGCTTCACAACGCAAACATGAAATTAGGTGGGAAAACTTTTATTTGTCTTCGATTGTATAAATAAATCTATACCAACTGCGATTTTGTGTTTCTCTTAACGACATATCTGAAATTTGTAAGGCTCTCAAATTGTTTAACTTTTTTTCTTTTCCAGGATATTCAATAGTTTTGCCATTAAGTAATGTTTTATGATCTTGTGGTAAAAAAGAACAAAAATTTCATTACTACAGTGTTTACTTAATTCATGATCATGTGAAGTTGGGTCACTCACTAAAAGTTAAAAGACACAAATCACTTTGATAGTATAGAAACAACCGTTTTGCAACGCGGGTCAAATTCTTTATAGTCAAATCGCAATTCGCGATAGCGTAGAATCACGTATATTTTGTACAAAGTGTCCAATGCTGTAAATGAGTTTTATTTTTAGTATAAAAATGACTCTGAACGAATCGTAAATTAAAACATTTTGTTGAAATTCACCAAAACTGTACTCAGATATTTCATTTGCGAAAAGGTATTGCTTCATTCCTTTGACTGGTTGTTTTAAACAATATTTCTAGAAACTAAAAGAAAATGTACTAACTTTTTCTACGACTACTAGTATGTCATAGTTCAGTACTTTGAACTAAAATTAAAATAGATTCTTCTGAGTGTCAAACAGTGAGTAGTTACTTGTTTTATGTCATGATGGTATTGATCGACTAAAAATGAATTATCGACCATCAAACTACGACGCTTTTTTAATGAAAGGAGCTGTTTCGATTTCACGATAGCTATAAAACGTTTTTAAGCCCATCGCAACAAGTTAAAATTTGTGTCAGCTTTTTAAAAAACCTACTATAATTTTTGTTTACACTTTATATGTTTGCCGATACATAAAACATTTAAAACTTAAGTGTAGGAAGTTTCATTTTCTGCGAATAGCAACCAAAGGTTGGTATGAAAAATTCTTATATGCAAATTAGGGTAGCATTGAAGAAAGCACTATTGGTCTAAGGTACATTAAAGGTGTGAAACTTTGGAGAAAAAGTACAATGCAATTATCTTGATTGTTTCCGTTAAACTTTACTACAAAATTCAGCATATAGAAAGAGTTTATAAACGCGTGAGTTTTTAGCTGTCCGACAAATTGTCACAAAACTAAAGAAAAGCAAAACAATATCCCCAAGTAAACAACCAAAACATTTATGGCCATAGAAGTCATCTCTATTCAAGCTTCACAAGAAGATGAGTAGAATAAGATTGAGGCACACTTCAGTATGTATTGTCTGATATTTATTATAATAATGTCTTTAATGACAACAAAACAACTTGCCGTCCGATCTGAATCTAAAAAAAAAACTGAAAAAAAACAGACTCTAAATGAAATTAGCTGTTTGTTTAAAAAACATTTCTACAAACATTATTTCTTGTCCTGCCGATCTATGATAAAAGGGCGTTGTTATTCCATTATGTAATTCCTAAGAAACATAACATAAACGTTCACTTGAATGTAAATTTGTTCTTTCTAACAAAATATAATAATGTTATTCTTCTTTTTGACTCTCATCTGTTTTAAGATGTATCTCCTAATCTTAGCTCGAGTAGTTCTTGATAGGCATTACTGCAGACCGAACGACGCCGGCAGCGAGATGGCTCACACGGGTTATGACACATCCAAGACACAGTTTCACATCTCTTTCTGCCCAATTTAAACCGAGCAATCGTTTCCTGAGTGGAATTTGAAACTCTTAAACGTTAATATCCTAATTACGGAGTCGATCTTCACTGGGATATTTCTGATACTCCTTGTTGCTCACTCATAACGTTACTTTTTCAGATGAGCTCCATCACAAAGTCAATAAGAAATTTCTGTAAAACATTTCTCGTGAATCCTTCAGAGCTTCCATTGATTGTACTGCTGTACACGTCCGAAAGCTCATCTCCAATAGCAGCTAGTTTCTCTGCGAGTTCTTTCAGTTCTATCGATGATACGGTACTGTCATCTTTGTTAAATTGGTTGCACTGAGATACCGTTGGTTTGATGCCGTCCATTGTTGTCTTTCTAGTTAAGTGAAGGTATGGAAGTTGACTGATGGAGTAATCTGTGGAAAATAATAAAAATTGTTTGTTAATTTAAACTAGTCAATAAACTCGATAAAAAAAAGTTGAAATTACGAATGTCATAACGGAAGATTTTGTTAAACTCAAGAAAATGTTACAAATCGTCTAACTGTAAATATACTACAGTTAAAAAAGATTTCGATTAAAGTAAGTGAAATGAAATAGGACTACATTTTGATGTTTAAAAAAATGTCCTGTTTTCTCACCTCAGTTTGTTTCAGAAATGTGCCTCTGACCGTTTAGGTAATGTCTTTCTTCCGATGATTGTCAAAGCTTGTTAGAGCTAAACTTCAGCCTGGCTCCTTATATATGCTCCGTTCAAGAGCACTGATCGTGTGAGTAGAATTTTGACATCAGTCACGTTTCGCTCCGTCACGCAAGTCAGTTGTGACGGTTTTTTGCCCATTTATTACGGCGGACTTGATAATTTCACACCCACCAATTTGTTCGTGTTCGGCTTTAGACTAAAGCACGCTAAATGATCAGTCATGCAATTCTCAAGAAAGCTGGATCGATTTGACGACTTGGAAATGTGTTTTCACTTGATCCTGTATCAAATCGACAAAAATGGCAAAACGAAAACGTGCTGTTATCGTGTAACCTTGTCTTTCGTTTTTGACCCAAACTAAATCACAGAATTATTAATCAAAACACAATGATGTCTTTCGTGATTTATTGTAACTGTTGTAACTGTAGGCACAATGTTTCAGCATGAAAGTTGGAAAATAGTTTATTGCATTGTGTGTAGGAATGCAATGTAGTAGTTAGAACAAATATATATGATTTTATAATAGATGGAAAGATAATTTTGTACAGTTTTGTTGCCTTTTAATACACTAAAAACAAAATTTTAAAAATTTGCCGATTTTTCAACATGGAACATAAAATATACTGAAAAAAGGGAATAGCTGTTTTGCGTTGCTATTGGTTTAAAGACTAGTTCGTTTATACACTTTTTACACAATACAATCTAATTCACAAACATCACGCTAGGACTGGGTAATAATTATTACAAACAGCGAAACTACAGCTACCAAATCATTTTCAATACTTGTGTTAAGGTTTTGTAAATATTTGTTTGTTGAGATATAATTTAAACGGCTTTTTTTGCTCTACTGTGTTGTTCGTTAATGAAGACAATAGTTTCAAAACTTGCAGTGCTAACGATTAACTCAAGGAAAGATCTCACCCAGATATTAATAAGTCTAAAATTATCTCCAAAATGAATCTTTATTTTCTATTTTACACCATGATTGCTTTTTGCTCACACAGAAATCTTATTTCTTGACCGAAATATGCAGATTATGATTTCGATGGTGTGAGATATTTCCGATTCGTGTTCTGTTACCGAGTTTTACACGAATTACGATTGGTCGTTTAGTTTTTGTAACGTCCTGTAACAGTATTGATGTGAAGCATAGTTTGGCCGGCATCAATAATTTATCACGCAAGTGAGTGTGACATTCTTAAACCATTCACACTTTTTGATACTCTTGCAAACACGCTCTCGATGTTCTGTCATGCAAAAACCATTACTACATGCAATATTTAACATTTCACTTAGTTTTTGTAACAGAAATATGGAGTCACACCACTTTCAGAAAAGCTTGAAATTTTTTCCAGTTAACATTTCACATTGATCAAAGTTATACTTGCAATATTTCAATGTATGTTAAACTCTGTGATGGCGTCCGCACATGTACTGTCTTCAGGAACTGGGCCACTGTTTTTCTAACATGTAACTTAATTCTAAACTTTTGGCTCTGTTCTAGTGTGTTTTAAGTTTGAAGTTATACTTTAATTTAGCTTTATTCTAGATTTATAGAAAATAAAATTTCAATCGGTAAACCGTTTCAAATGATACAACGTACATTGATAATGGTTCATTGTTGTGTTTTCTTGTTTTGGTTACATATTTTCAAGGAAATGATTGCGATATAGTCACTTGCTATATAAAAATATTTACAATAAATTATGATAATATGTTATAGAGATCAATAATTCCGCATCTTCTAAATAAACAGAAATCAAACTCCACATAGGATTTTAAAATCAGAATCGTATAAGCAGCGAAAGTGATAGGTCAAAAAATAGTGCATAAATTTGCCACTATTGTCCTAAACCAAGATGTCAGTGGCATTGACGTCAAAGCTCTAAATGTCTAAAGAAAATTAAAATTGCTTTTGTTATTTTAAGACATCGCATTAAAACATTATTTCTTTCCAAAATGCAAGAACGCTACTCGTAAACATTAGTACCATTAAATCTTGGAAATCCTTCAAATTCTTGTAATGATTCGTATTTCAAGATGTAACCAGACATCCACCGTACTGAACATTGAAATACTAGATGAGGAGTGCTCAGTTTTAACCAAACAGAAATAAGCTATAGTTAGAATGTGATTTGGAAACACTTCGTAAAGGAAGAAGGTAAATGGATCGCGCAGATCTTTTGTATATTAATCGTAAATAAAAGCTTTTATAAACACTGAATTTAGTGCATTAGTTATCAAATGGATTTTGTTTATCTTTTGAAAATCGTTGCGTTAAGCAGACTTGTGTAGCTAATGACGACTCTGATAACAAACGTCAAACAATTTGTGTGTGTTTAAAAATTTTCTTACTATGAAAAGTAATCCAATATTTTGAGTTATCCGTTTTATGCTATAAATACGGAAACTTATTAACTTTCTCGCTGAACTAATAGACAAAACCTCAGCAAATAGTTTCGTCAATATTTCAGCAAATGATACTTTGTTGTAGTTAATTTTCCTAGATATATGAAGAGCTTATGAACCGTAACAGACGCATTTTGACGTTTTCACAGAATATATTAACACTTAAAAAGAAATGAAGACTTAATCCTAGCCAATGACGAGTAGGTTGCGTAAATGGCTAAAAGTTTTTGTTACCCATCGCTTTTCAAATCAAGTCTTTTGAAACCGAAATGCGACTTTTCTGCATATTTTTGAACGAACGTTTATGCTCAACTAAGGGATTGATTTGAACTGACTTTAAGAATGGACCACGAACTGATGTCTTGTCCGACTTAATCAGATGTTTTGGTTATAATGTAACATTTTGGATTATGGCCTACAGCAATTGGTAAGTTATAAGATAACATGTTTAAGAAAGGATTTAAACCCGAATTATGAAAAATTACTGTAAAATTCAGTATGCAAATATTGGGATTTTTGATATATATTTATTGTATTCTTATCATGAATGTATAATATTGCATTTTTTTATATTCAATTCCTAGAAAATGAAACGAAAGATTCAAATGAGACGAAAATGTACGGATTAAGGCGAATTCCATTTCCTTTTGATTTTCCTTTTTAGATTTGTTTTGGTACGTACAGAGTTTGAAGAATTAATGTGACACTGTTTGAGATCCTGGTTAAAGGCTCTATACGACTATAGCTTTTTCCGAGTTAGAAGGAAAGGTAGAAATGTAATATATACAACGAAAAAAGGCGCTCGACTCCATACAAGCACTTTTTCCTAGATGGTAGATCTAGAGATTCCATTGACAAACAAATTTTTCGGAGCTTGAGAATTGTAGAATAATTCAAAAGATGGTAGCAATCCTTTAAAAAAACTGTCCTGAAAAACGAGGGTCGTATGTTGTAACTGAAAAATCAAAGACTTTACTTACCTCGATTTTGTTCGAGTTTGCCGGATTAAGCTTCAGGAGGTATTAAAGCTGGACAATAATCTGCGATTCTAATTCGATTCCAAAGTCAAACATTAAACTCAATAACTGTAGAGTAGCCTTACTCGCACAAAGCGCATCGCAAACTGTGCAGCTGGAAGAAATCGGCCATGTTTGTTGGTTGCATCAGTGCTTTTCAGAGTTCTCGCCCCAGTCCGAAAAACTCTGCTAACAGCCAAAAGTTGAGTGTCGTTTAATTCGCCATACAATATTCAGGTAGAGCACGGATGAGATAAGAATATCACAAGTTTAATGTGAATTTGTTGCCGTTTGCTGGTTGCCTGAGCTCCTTATATCAAATCTAAGAAGGCTTGTTCCTTGTCAGTACAGAAAAGCTCAAGGGAGAGTATAAAAGCTGTGCGGATGAATGAAGCTACGTATCATTGTTTAACACAAAATAAAACAACGCTAAGTAATACTAGTTATATTCTAATTCGCTCCCCGCTCAACCGAATATAAATCATTTATCATTTAAACTCTTTTTCTTTGGCCATCGTAGTTTAACAAGGAATAAAACACAAACAGCGGTAATAATCATTTTAAAAACATGCATTATAAACTTGACGTTTCGTATGCTACTTAACATACATTTTCAAGGCCCTTTTGAAACCTGATCACTTTTCTGCTGTTGCTGACCACATTAAAAAAATACGCAGTCTAAGACTGCATGTGGGTAAAGCAGTTTTTTAGTAAATGAAATAAAATAGTGAAAGTAGCTAGTCATATTCATTTGGTTAAAGATTTGTGAAAACTCCAACTAATGCTTCATCCACTAGTTACAGGCCTGATCTATGGTACAATTTGAAGTTGCAAAAATAAGAGAACATTTCAGAGGCGATTCCAGGGGGGAGTGATTAGGGTGACAGGGAACTCCCCCCTACCTCCACCCTCATTTCCAAAAAAAAGCAATAGAAAATTAAATAAATTTTAGAAAAATAAATACAAAATACTTAATAATACGATCAAAAAATGTGAATTAGTCACCCCCCTTCAAAAAATTTTGGATCCGCCCCTGCATTTATTGAGCTCAGTCTAGGTACCATCAAATTGACTCATTTGTTATAACAAGCAACTTTATTTTTGCTAAATAAAATTGAGAAAACAAATGGCTTCATTTAGAATATTAATGCAACATGCACATATTTAACAAATGTGAACAATAACAAGTCGAAGAAAACAAAAACAGGCATGTGTTTCTATTCTAATGCTTAATGTTCATTGCATTTGGAATATAAATGCAGCATTCACATACATGTATTTAACAAATGTCAACAACAAGTTCAATAAAATAAAACAAAAAAAAGCATGTTTTTATAGTGTAACGCTTAATGTTAACAATGTTTTGTCCTACAAAAGAAATTGGTCAATTTTCTTGTTGGCTTTGTCTGCAATCATTTGTTTCTGCTCTGATTGTAGAAGGAGGTTTTTGAGATCTTCAGTTGGTATTTCATTAATAGATTCTTTCTTTCCAATTGATACTAAAAAGCTTTGAAGACTATCATTAAAACATGTGTAGGTTTCCATTTTTTTGTTTGTTTGGATAACCAATGTGGCAACAAGCTTCTCATTAACACTTGATGATATCATTGTCATCTGACACATTTGGCAAGTTACTGTGTCTTCGTCTGGAATGAGGTCAATAGAAGCATTACATACAAGGCATGATAATGACTTCTTTATCATTGCTGCAATACATTTCCCTTCGATAATATTGTCTTTAATGATGTCTGATGATAGGTTCACATCTTTCAGGTCGTCTTTTTGTTC
>JAOBRB020056281.1:0-14973 GCA_027575285.2 Zoanthus pulchellus | reverse complement strand
TTCGGCCATCGAAGTTTTATCAAAAACAGAACACAGATAGCGGATATAAACATTTTGGTATGCATTTTATAACTTGAGGTTTTGTTTGCTACTCTACAAACATTTTCAAAAGTGACCGTTGATTTTAAAAAAGTGGTTCTTATAAAAGCAATAAGGAGAACTGGGTATTAAATCAATTAACCAATAAAAAGAAAGAAACTACAGTGTTTGATTGTTACTAATATAGTAACCAACAACTGGCCACGTTTGATTTCATGGCGGGTTTGAGTTCTTCGATTAACAAGGTTTCTTTTATTTAAGACATTCACTGGACTCTTCACTGAGTGGGTCTCTTTCACTTCCCGTAAATACAGAGTTAATCTAATTCGCACACTCGCTTATCGTTGTTTCCGGATATGTTCTACGCCATCACTAATACAATCTGCTCTTGATGACTTAAGAAAACTCTTCTACAAAATGGTGTACCCGAAAGGAACAATAAACTTCAACATCAACGATTGTTTGAATAAGAATAGGAACAAAATTGTAGTTTTAACCGTTCCTAAGAAAGATTTATTTATTGTATTGTCTTTTTTGGATTCACAATCCACCTTTTCCTCTAAACGTATTAAAACATGCATTAGTAATTTTTACTTTGCTGTTGACCTCAAGTTCATCTTTCAAAACACTATTAAGTCTTTTTCCCAACAAAGACCGCCTCAATCGCTCTCACGTGTCGAAATTAATATACAAAGCAAGCTGTTGGGATTGTAACGACTCGTATATTGGAAAAACAAAACGAAGATTGCGCATCGTAAAAAAGAACATTTTAAGGCTCTAACAAAAAATAGAGATCTTCACTGGACACAACATCAAGTGGGACAATTTTGATATAATCGCAACCGGAAAGACTGATTTTCATTGTAAAATAAAAGAAACCTTGTTGTTAATCTAAGAACTCAAGCCCGCCATGAAGTCAAACGTGGCAAGGTGAGAAACACTGTCGTTTCTTTCTTTTTATTGGTTAATTATTTCAGTACCCATACCAAAATGTTTACATTTCAGATTAAAGAATTTCTCAAAGTTGTTTTTTTTATTCAAGCCCTAAAAAACCCATTCTGTTCAAATTCTTGGGAAAATAAAATTTCGGTAGACACGATACATGCGATCAGCGCATGCATGAGTTAAAGTATTCTGGGATTCACGGGTTTTAATGAAAACTATTCTAAGTGCGTTCACTCAGCAATTTAATCATCTCTCTTCTTTAGAGTAACAGATCAATGCATGAAATACCGCGAATAGAATAGTATTGTACTATATCAAAACAGTGTTCTTGCAGCTCTCACTTTCTATTAGAGTATAGATAATTAGAAACATTAGAGAAAGCATTTCCCGCTATAATGCATGATGATTTTAAGATCATATTAGTGTTCCATATGTTATGTGTCTACAGGCCAACGATTAGATATTTTTTGAAATGGAGAGATATTGTTGTGCAAATACCTTGAGGGTTCTCTGCTATGTCAGTATAAAGGAACTTCGCCACACCAAATGGAGCTAATCGTTTCGCAACTGCCACTCCTAGAATGTAGATTGATATATTACGTCTTTTAAATGGACTGAGCTTACACTGGATGATTTTGAAACGTTCGCATCAACTTGTTTTTCTTATTAGTATTATTTCAATAAGGTCAAACAGACAAAGCAAGATGTTGATACAATCAAATGATACATAAATCAAATATTTAGCTTTACAAAAACAGAATCTTTAAATTCAAAATGGTAATTATGATAACATTATTAAATTAGGCAATGACTAAAAACAGTACCTCAAAGACAGGACGATGAAAGAAAGAAGTCAATATTATTATCTTTCCAACGTCCTCATCAGAAAAAATTGGTAGTTTTGCCCAGGACATGACGAGGAAACGATAAGAGCAGAGATCAAAAGATAATATCAATTTTTACCTATTCTACCATATCCAACAATTCCGACTGTACTTCCTCTCAAAGAAGGGCCACACATCCACAGTGGTTTCCAAGTACCCCAACCACCGCTGTAATGAAATTTAACAAAGGTAAGACAAAATATTTCTACTTAAATATACATATGCATATCAATGCGTGGCCGGAAACTAGCATCAAGGAGCTTAAACAACTATAAAGTGCTCTCAGATATGACAAAATGTACTTTACGTATGCAAAGTGTATTTCTAGTTTCGTTTCTTTCTTTTTAGACTATTTTTTAATTTCTGCCCCAACTTTGTAAGCGATTTGCAAATTAATGAATTGAAAAGTCAAAAGAAAGTCGATGAAGAAGCTAGAAGACTCTTGTTTACATGTGACCTATAGAAATGTCTTATGTAGTATTCATTATCACCTAATCATCGTCTTCTTATCATCATCATCATCGTCGTCGTCATCATCATCATCATCGTCATCTTCATCATCATCATCATCATCGTCATCTTCATCATCATCATCATCATCATCATCGTAATCTTCATCATCTTCATCATCGTCTTATCATCATCATAATCGTCTTATCATCATCATCGTCGTCATCTTCATCATCATAATCGTCTTATCATCATCATCGTCATCTTCATCATCATCATAATCTTCATCTTCATCATCATCATCATCGTCATCTTCATCATCATCATCGTCATCTTCATCATCATCATAATCGTCTTATCATCATCATCATCGTCATCTTCATCATCATCATAATCGTCTTATCATCATCATCATCGTCGTCGTCGTCATCGTCATCATCATCACGTCATCGTCATCATCATCATTGTTTTCCTTCTTATTGTTGACATCATCTTCCTATCATCATCATATCACTGATTATCACTATCATCACCATTGTCGTATTACCATTACCACAATTGTTCGATCATCATCATTTTTATAGGCATGATCATAATCATCACCATCATAAATATCTTATTTAACATTAATAGCGAAGGAAGTGGTGTCCCATTCTTCCTAGCCAGATGCTAGTGTCGACAGGCAATTAATATCATAATAATCTGCTGGGAGCTAACCTGCGATGGATTAGTGTCCCGTCCAGAGGGAGACATAGACTCTCATCCACTTAACACTACAGAAACCGGAGATAAGCGCCATCTCCATGGGCCACTAGGCTTTAAAGGATATAACTTTAGCTTAAAACAAACAAGTCAAACATGTATATAACTCTCAAACTTTCTATGTAATTCCTTTTTATTGTAATATTACCATTGTTACTATTGCAGTTGTAATTGTATTTGCAAATCGGAGACTCCGCAAAGTTTGTGAAATATTTTTGCCCAACAAGGAGCTGTGGCAAGGGAAAGATCAGGAGAGGATAGAAGTTGTAATCAG
This sequence comes from Zoanthus pulchellus, assembly GCA_027575285.2. Classification (NCBI taxonomy): domain Eukaryota; kingdom Metazoa; phylum Cnidaria; class Anthozoa; order Zoantharia; family Zoanthidae; genus Zoanthus; species Zoanthus pulchellus. The sequence goes on along the minus strand of JAOBRB020056281.1, from coordinate 11,619 downwards.
AAGAAGAAAATGGCGTTGGATTGAGTATACTCTGAGAAAACCCACGAATAACATCACATGACATTCCTTACAACGGAACCCACAAGGGAAAAGGAAGGGAAAAGTCATGAAGGAGAACAGTGGCAGAGAAACATTAGAAAGTTTTAGAAATTTCGTGGGAGCACCTCAAAAACACTGCTAAGAACAGATAAGTTGGAGAAAGCTGGTGGAGGTCCTATGCTCCAATTCTTGGGTTGCAATCATTCCCAAGTGACACACAAGACAATGAACATAGCAACCATGTTGGAGTCTAAAACAAAAAAATAATCAAAATTCTTTTGTTAAGTATCATCCAACATGGCTGCCATAACGTTAGGTGCAACCCAGCAATAGGAGTGAAGAGGATTAAGTACGTATAAGAACTATATTGTAATTAAATACTGGCTTGTTGTATCAATCTCGATCTCCACACTGAAGATAGCATAATTATGTAAATGCCGAAACATGTTTGTGTTGAAATTTATAACCGCTGTATATTTTCTTAAAGAACAATTTGTATGGCGTTTGTAAGACATACACAGTAAGAACGACGTTTTACATTTTTGGAGCGGCAGCAAATGGAGTGGAGAAATCCGCAGATTATGATTTCAATTAAGATATTACTAATTCTTTAAGTGTTTCTTAAAGTTGCAATGACAGTTTTTTTTTTCATTTTCTGCGGTACAGAGGATTGCAGTTTTACGTAGGGAACGTAATCTTGCCTTATTGCAAAATTTTGTTTCATAGTTGTAAATAAAAAACTGTTTGCACCAATGATAACGAAGAACAACTCCTTTAACCTCATGACGACGTGTGATTTCACTTGAGGGGGCTCTGGTGACGCTTATTAACATTATTTTATGTCAGAGTCACGCATGTGCAAACAAAACAGGTCAACTTCCAGTCTTTTTAAAAAAAGACGAAAAGAAGCGCAAGAATCAACAACGTTAACGAGTACCGGATATCAAAATGGGCACCATGCCACTTATTATGTAAAAATCTAATATATACTATACGCTTTTTTTAATACGATTTTAATACCAAATGTTATTATAAAGAAACTATTTTATAATTATTTATACTGTGATAACGTATAAATATATTTTTATACCTTAACCGTATAAGCACAAAATGTTAAATGTTTTAATTTAAAAGTCTTACTTTTTCACTTCGGCTGCCGCTTCAATCAATCTTCTCGCAGTTGCCAACAGCAAAGCCACAGTGAGATTGGCCTGGTGATTGGAAACAGTCCAAAATTATAGTACAGATTCAAGTATTCAGAAAGTCGTAATTTAAAATAATTTTACCTAAAAATAACTTTAAGCAAGGTCCACCACCTTCCTTGGCAGTAGAATAATAAAAGCTGATTGCAGCACTGCACAACTTTGTTGTCCGAGTTAGAATCATGACAATCAGGAGCCTCTATAATGTACAGGCCATCTGATTGGCCATCTTTTCCACAAAGCTATAATTTTTCTTTCCATTTCTTTAATGGGGTGGTGTGCAGTTCATGGAGATTCAACGAGCTTCATCTGATTATCGCTTTGTATATAAGTTAGACACTAAAAATAAAAACAGCCAGCTCTATAGCCCCCTTTGCTTCAGGATTGTCAAAATAAGCTGGTAACTAGTGATATCTTCAGTTGCTCTGAAAAATGTGCTGGATTCTCTATGCTTGTAGCTAAAAATTATTTGCAATGAAGCTGCATCATACTGAAAGAATTAAAAACAAACAGCAAGCATTAATCAAAACAGACTTGAAACAAAAAAATAAGAATTCTTGTGTAGTTAACAAATGATCGCCGAAGGCGACGTGAATATCGGCGAATAGTCACTGGCGCAGCGGTTTTCCGATGCAGAAACAGCAACAAATCTGGCCCCCATTTTGTAAACAGAAAGCTGTCATTGCTATAATCACAGTGCAGCAATTGTAGCCAGAGAAAACGAAGTTCAAAACCAATCAGCGTGCACCATTTTTATAATCCCCACTAGGAATTATACTAATTAAAAATGGATTAAATTTGAGTGTGTCATGATTGAGTGTATGCGATATGTCAGATCCAATTTTTGAAATTGCAGTAATATATCTAGTAACTGACTTACAAATTATGTCATCATGCAAATTCATGCATATGAAGAAGAGAAATGAAAGTCATGGTTACTGGAAGTAAGAAGCAAGGTGTGTGTATGATCAACCAGTAGTCGCAGGAATCTTCTGTTGACTGTTGTTTATTTAAAATACACAACCTGCAGCAGCTAGTGCCACACATGAGAGCAATGTATGGTGCAAAACTGTTGGGGAAAAAGCGGGCAGGGGACCTTTTGGAGATGCTAGGATTGAAGGAAACAGTGGTTCAGATGGCAAAAGCAAATGGACATGTTAGAAGACCTACAGTAATACATGCATGGCCTTTAGGAATGAGCATGCCACAACATCTCTTTTAAAAACGTTGTTGTTTTTGTCAAAGTTATAACTTTTTTTGCTAATATCAAGATCTTTTGGAAATTATATAATTCACGACTTAGTAAGCAAATACCAAGGATGGATTTCCTTGCAAGACCTTCGGGCATAAGCATGCAGAAACAAGCCTTTTAAAAACGTTGTTGTTTTTGTCAAAGTTATAACTTTTTTTGCTAATATCAAGATCTTTTGGAAATATAATTCACGACTTAGTAAGCAAATTTATACCAAGGATGGATTTCCTTGCAAGACCTTCGGGCATAAGCATGCAGAAACAAGCCTTTTAAAAACGTTGTTGTTTTTGTCAAAGTTATAAGATATTGCTACAAGTATTTATCATTATTTACATTTTACAACTTACGGTTGCATCAGTCAAAACTCCTGGTGTGTAGCCAAGCTTGATGCCTCTAAAAACATGGCATGCTGGTCATTTAGTAAATAATTGGCACTTTAAAAGCACAACCAATTGCAAACAAACCACATATATTAAATGTACTTGAACATAACTAACACTCTTCGTAGTTAGTACTGTATACAATCACACACATTGTACATGTACACATCAAATGAAGCAATTATAAAATAGCAATTAAAATTTTTTAATGTAAGCATTACAGTAAAGACTTTGTATACATGTATAAAAGCAAAAGACATTGCTGTAAATACACAGTCACACAAACTGATTCCCCAAAGGTCTGTAATTCCTGTCCAAAACATTGGATTGCCATACTGGATGCAACAATTGCTAGCTTTAATATACTGTCACTGACCTCTTTTTTACTTCACTGGTGTTGACATGATCATATCCAACTGACATAGTACTAACAATTTTCAGCTGTGGTCCTAAAGCAAATAGAAAAAAAATGCTTACAAAATAATACTAAATCCCTTACGAGCATAGTGGCCAATGGGGCCGGCACTTATTTCCGGTTTCTTATCTGCAATGGATTAGTGTCCCAGGCATTTATGGTCCCAGCAGATGCTGATACTCATTTACCTATGCTAGAAGGATGGAAAGCTGACTTGGCTTACACAGAAAAAAAGGTCACACAAATATTGGAATCTCGGCAAAGTGACAGGATTGAACTGGGGACCTTGTGGTCGGAAAGCAGTGTTCTTACAAACTGTGCCAACCATGTCTGCCCAAATACAAGACTTATTAATTAACAGCTACTGTATCCCCAAAAGGTAGGTGAATAGTGCGGATATACTGTATGCATATATCGAAACAAAAAGCATTGAGGTATATATATCTAATGCTAGTCACCAGTCCTGAGTGGGATACTTTTTTACCAAAAAATATGCTAAAACAGTGCTCACTTAATTTTTAAAGAAAACTTGAAACAGGTAAAAAAATGTCAGGGTTAGAAGAATGGGCTGTCTCATCTGACTGGGTCTCAAATTTCTTGAAAAGGTGTTTTAGCTTGGTGTTTCTTGAAGCAGGACATTAACATGAATGACAAAAATACAGTTGAGGCATACCTGGAATTTCCCCTCACGGCACTGTAAGTTTGAAAAAATTAAAAAACTTTGATTCTACACCCTGAACTCTTCTGACATTTCTTACTAACCTGCTGCATCAAGAAGTTCACCATCTACTCGCTCGGTTATGAGGCAATATAAACCATCAATATTCTTAACTCTCCTGAGAAACTCATCTCTTGGTATCTGTTCCTCAGAGTCCCACACATCGAGATTAAGCCTGTGAGACAAAATGTAACTAAACACTATTACAGAATATATCTAGATTTTTACTCAACAAAACAAGCACTACTGTGATTGGTTGATTCACGAGCTCCTGACAGGGAATAATAGCAGTAGCTTCCAGCCGTTGTCTTTGTTTGTTTTAGTTTTTGCTATAATATTTTTTTAGCATCTGATGTAGCAGGGTTCTAATTATCGGAAAAAAGTCGGTTCGTAATTTGAATTTTGCAAGCCGTTCCCGTTTGATACTGTACCGCAGCATAAACAGACCTCATGGGGCCTGGGGCACAAACATTAAGTGGCGGTCAGCATACGTACAAAAATCCTGGGAAAGAAGTCAAAATTATCAATTTCATGGAATAATTTTGTGGAAAAAAGGAACAAAATCATGCAATAAAAACAACAAAAAGAGATTAAAATAAACTTCAATTCGCAATTACCCAATTTTCAATTTGCAAAAAACGAAAATTGCCTCGCAATTTGCGAATGGCGACCTGATAATTCGAACCCTGTGTAGTGTATGGTCTGTATTGATATTTCCACTGCTTTTTCCCAAGGCCATGCATTGATTATATAGCTAAATCCTTTACAAGCCTATGGTCCATGGAGCCAGCACTTACTTCCAGTTTCTGTATCTAGGTGTTTATTGGAAGAGAGTCTTTGACTTCCCCTGGACAGGATACAAATCCATAACAGGTTAGCAAGTCTTGCAAAGGCTGGTATATATTTACCTACCCCAGGGGCGGCACAGCATTTTTGGTCGTGGGGGAGGGGATGGGTGGCTAAGAAGATTAATTAAATATTATGGTCAAGAAACCCTTTTTAATTGAACAAGCTTTCATTTTACATCATATTGACATAGCAAGAATTGCACAGGTAACCTATTAAAGCGAACATTGCATTCAATTATTGTTCTCTGTTAATTTAAGACATCCATCCCTTCCCCCCCCAGTTGCACCACCCCTGTACCCCGGTAGATTGGAAGGCTGGGTTGGCTTAGGTGGAGAAGAAGCTCAAACAACTATTTTAATATCGACAAACTATGAAATCAATTTAAACAACAAAGAAACATTTCTAAAATGTACTAGCATGTTTAGGAGTAGTACATTATGATGATAAAATAATTACAATGAGCCACAAACCAAAGAAAATGATCCAGATCAGAAAAGTAACAGATAATCATTCATAATTAATTGGGAGCCAAATTAATTCAATCAATTCAAAGTAAAACTAATCTTTCAGAGTGTGTCGTTGGAAAACTTAAGAATATTAGTCAAAGAAGTTAAATTTGTACGATACTTGCAACATCGAGTATAATCGGCGCGTTCGCTTTGAAGTTTGTTTTTAAATTTTGTAACTTTGTTATTGAACAGGTACCAAACGGCAGCTTCAAACATTTCAAAAGCGAACGCCATCTAAGTTTCTGTAATCTGAACAAAATAACTAATAATTTAAAGATAGTAATTTTTGACAGTAAACAGAGATTGACTTACGATTGTTCCTGGCGAAGAATCTCCATGGCTGGTTTCGGAATTTGTCGCGTAACAAGCACATTTGACAAATATCTCACAAAAGCTGCTCCATTAAACTTCCTTGCAGTTAGACCTTGCCTAACACTAGAAAACATGACTACTTTTAGCACGTAACTAAAGCTTTAATAGACTTATTAAAAGAACTACTGAATCAAAAAATTATTGTTAAATACACGAGTTAGCTTTCCGCGCGTAGTCTAAGTACGAGTTCTTATCTCTATAATATCCTTATTTGGCCCCCTCCCCCCTCCCCGCCTTTAGAGAAATAACTAATAAATTATTCACCGAAGTGGAAGTGGAAAGTGGTGGATATTTACTGCCTAAGAACCGTGATGCGGTCGACTCCTAGGAGACGCCAATTATAACCTTTCTTATATATTTGCTATTAACAAATAAGAAGCCACAGGACGGAAATATTACCTGTGCTTCATAAATATATGAGTCAAGTTGAACGACTCAACCATGAGAGAACCAGAAAAAACTGGCTGCAATATGTTTCATACCCGCAATGGCTCTATTATCAGCCGATTGCCGAAATCGAAAATGGACAAAAATAGGAAGTAGATCACCGAAAGGAGAATCGATAATGGTGTGTTCGTTTGGGCCATTTTTTTGGAATAGGAATAACTTGATTCTTTGGAAGAGTCGTTACGTTCGTTTATAGGATCTATTCTGATTCCGAATTCAGTTGAAATTAAATACTCTTTCGCTTGACCAGAATAATACGAAATAGGGCTCTTTCTCAGAATATCCCTTCATGAATTAGGCTATAAAGCCTATATATATCTGTATATATATAAGGTGTACATCCATTAATTAGGCACTCCTCATATACACTAATACAGCTAGACACACGGAATACGCGTTATACATGTATACACTTTTGTATAAAGACAAGTATACACTGTATATGGACACACTATACAGGCCTTACCTCTCAGCCACTCCTTATATACAAATATACGCGGTATGACGCGGTATACAAGTTTTCATTTTTGTATAGAGACAGTATACAGACTGTACCTCTCAGCCACCCCTTATGTACAAATAATAATAATAATAATGATAATAATAATAATAATAATAATAATAATAATAATGCTTTATCTAACAGCGTATTCATTAAAAATATGGTTTTTCATCTCTTAAAAATACACAATAATTACATTAAAATATATAAATACTAATTGTAATTGTTAAAAAAGTGAAACTTATCGATGATTGAAATTAACTAATTACACTAGATAAAAATGAACTCACATATGAGCACTACATAAAACTCACTCACTCATAAGATGAAAACCCGCCCATCGGTACATATACCACTATACCATTACTTACCACCCCCCCTCCCATCCACACGCACACTCAGACACCCGATTTAAACAACAAGCTCCACATCCTGCATAACTAACACATTACACGCTCCAAATACACTCATTTATTAAAGTCCGACTTGCATTTTTGCTTTGTCAAGAAAATGACACTTAGCCCTATTTAAAAAGTCTAATGAGTTCATCTGGTTTCTTAGTTCGCTTGGAAAAACATTAAAAGTCTTGGCTGCATTGTATTCAAAGGTGCCGTGTTTTGACACCTCCAATTGCAACTGGTAGTTGGTTGATGATCTCAGGTTTTGCATTGGGGTGTATTGCTTTAGTTTTAGATTTTCTGGCCAGTGTTTACTGTGGAGCTGGAGGGCTCTAAATGTCGCTTTTATGTGACTAAATTCTCTTCGTTCTTGCACTGGCAGCCAGCCAAGTTTGACGATGGTCTCTTCTTTTGCGTAGTTTCCCATCACAAATGAAGCTTTTGCACACTGTAGTTTTTGCAGCTTTTTTGTTTGTTTTTGTGTGATGGGGTTGTATACAATGTTGCAGTAGTCTATCTTGGATAGAACTAAGGTTTCCGCTAGTTGTTTGCGTAGGTGAAACGGAGCCATGTTTTTCAAATTTTTGAGCACAGCTAGGATCCCGTACCCTTTCGATAGGGTCTCACTGACGGTTTATCCCACGTGAGAGTGTGGTTAATGTGCACTCCTAGCAACTTGTAATTGTTAACTACCTCAATTTCTTTGTCGTCTACGACAAGTTGTACGGTTTCAGATTTCCGGAGTGAATGACGAGCTGCCATCTGTGACGTTGTCAGCAATATTGTCTTAGTGTTACTGATGTTGAGAGCAAGCTTACTTTCGTCTGACCACGAGGCTAGGTTATTCAGTGAGTTATTCATCAGGTTTACACATTGTTGTAGCTGACTTGGTTTGGAATATACGTACATTGAAGTATCGTCGGCATATTGCCTACAATTGCACATTGTGCCAAGGTTGGTATTTAGGTCTGCTGTATAGAGGTTAAACTGTACGGGGCCAAGGATCGATCCTTGGGGTACCCCAAATTTGCATTCTTGTGTGTCTGATTTCTTGTCATCAATTTGTACGAACTGTTCTCTTTGAGTGAGATAACTGAGAAACCAACGGAGAAAGCTGGGTGAGAAGCCAAGGGAGTGTAGCTTTTTTAATAGTACATCTATGGCAAGCCGTTACTGCCAAAAGTCATCCAATTCCCTAAGTCCATTGAAAATACCACACTACCTATCGAGATATTCATACAACTGGTTCAATTTTCCGTACAGGGTATTCAGTTTCACACTTTTCCTATCGAAATGCTCATACAGCTGTATGGAAAACCGAACCAGTTGTATGAATATCTCGATAGGTAGTGTGGTATTTTCAATGGACTTAGGGAATTGGATGACTTTTGGCAGTAACGGCTTGCCATATACATCATGATGCACAGTGTCAAAGGCCCGGCTGAAATCGGCAAAGACCATGAAGATTATTTCTCCCCTACCCATTGCTTTTGTTATTTCATCACGGAATCCCAAAAGTGCTGTTGTTGTCGAATGACCTTTACAAAATCCAGACATGATGTAGGGAAGAATATGGTTTGCCTCAATATGTTCAACCGTTTGCCTCATAGCAAGTTTATCATACACTTTGGATAGTGCTGAGAGAATAGAGATGCCTCGGAGATCACTATTTGTGACTGGGTTGTTCACTTTTGGTATGAGTGACACACGGGCTTTCTTCCATGCTTTGGGAAAATGTTCCAGGTTGATGCACGAATTAACTATGTAAGTTAAAGGAAAGGCAATTTCCTCGGCAACCATCTTAATATATTTGACTGGAATTTGATCCGGTCCCGTAGAACAGTCGGATCTTAATGATTTGATTTGTCTCGGGACTTCATGGTGATTAAAGTTCCGCAGTGAGCATTGTTTGGTGGAGCATTCCGGCATGAAGTCTATTAGCCGATGAAGTTCCGTTATAGACTTGCCTGTTGCATTTACGGTCCGATTTGCATTGTCTATAAAGTACGTATTGACTTCTTCAGGATCGTGTCTCAGTGGTTTAGGGTTTGGCTTGATGACGCGATGTATAGTTTGCCAGACTTCCTTGGGGTTCCGTGATGAGAGGGCTTTTGCTTAAATGCTCTTTTTGATTTCCGTATCTTAGATTTGAGAAGGTTTCTGGTTTCTCTGAAACTGCACCATGAGTTGTTGTCCTTGTATTTGTGAGCCTGATGACGAAGGATGTTTCGCTCTTTTTGCAAGTCTTGAACATTGTCATCTTTCAGCCATGGTGCCGGAGGCCTGGTTACCTTGATTCGTTTGAGTGGGGCGTGTCTCTCAAGACAATCAATAAACATAGTGTTGAACAGCTGGAGTTTCTCTTGTGGATCGTCAATCTCGTATATGATACTGAGAGGTAGTCGCTTGAAATCCTCCAGAAACGTAGTTTCGTTAAATGTGCGTTTGTCCCTAATGAATTTAAAATGTGGTTGGAAACGTGTTACCCTGACATTCATGCATACATACGGGGCGTCATGATCACTGACAAGTGGACATGGGAGAACATCTGTATAAGTAACTCTTCTCGGCTCGTTTGAAATGAAATGGTCAACAATTGTCTGCGAAGTGGCTGTGCTTCGGGTTGCTTGGTAACCACTTGCTCAATGTTAAAAGGTTTTAGAATATCGATATACTGCTTGGTTCCCGGCATATTGGGCTTCAAAAGGTCAAAGTTAAATATACACTGGAATATCATTATTTTGGCCATCCGTAGTTGTAGATAATTACAAACAGCCCAAATTAAATAAAAACTACCAAAAAGTTTAATATAGTAAAGTGCAGGATCTGTTCACAGGATTACAAAACCTACGTATTTGCTTGCATGATAGAGACGCATTTTGATTTTGAAAAAAACGTAACATTAATTTTAAAAACACTTCAGATTCTTAATTGTTGTTCTGTCTGTCGTATATAATAACTACTGAGTACTGTATTTACAATTTCATACACATCCTTTTGGCGTTTTTAAGGGAGCAGCTTATGAAATATAACAAAGAATGAGTGAATTCATGATTAATTGTACAAGAACTGCATATAACAAATGTTAGTCACTAAAGCCCTGTCTACACGAGCAATTTGTATGTGACAATCTTTTATTTGACAATTTTTATTTGCTGAGATAGCCCCGTCTACACGAGCAATTTTTATGTGAAAAGTTTTATTATTTTCCAGTGTCCGCCCCGTCTGCACAAGCAATTTCTATTTGAAAACAAAAGATTGGAGACTGGGATCTATGAATGACATCAAAAAAATTGCCAATTTTCAAGAGTACCCAACGGGCCAGTTAATTAAAATGACTTCTAAGTAAACAAACAAACATAATTAAGAGTTAATCATTAACTTAAGTTAATATTTAACTCTTTCTGAGAATAATTTATCCGCTCCACATAGCCAGCAAGGGACGATTTCTAACAAAAAATTGCCAGTCAGCACTTTATCAAGATTTGGATTCCCAGCCAGTATTTTTTTGCTAACAACTTATTTTTATGTGTTGTCTCGACTACACGGACAGAATAGTTCAAATTGGCAATCTGTAAGCAAAATTTGGCTTTTCAGGTCAATTTTGGCCTTGTTAACTCCTTGCTGACGACGACAAAGTCAAAATTGAAGATTTTTCGTTTTGTTAAAAAGCTAACTTTGAAAGCAATTTTCTCAACTTTGGCTCAATCAAATTAAGTCATGTTTGGGTTCGTTGGAAAGCTCGTTTCAAGGTCTATCTTTTCTAGGTGCCAGATTTTTGATTTAGGACGTTAATAAAAATTACGGCAGCCGAAAGTGCACTGTTCCTCAGGGATCGAAATTTGCTTGCGCCGTCACGAAAGGGTTAAGACTAGGTGTATTATAAACAAAACATCTCTCGCACAATATTAATTACTGATTAGAACTAACAGATAGTCATGCGGTTTACAGATAATATTCACTGCCACGTTTTTCATTTTCTCTGGCACTTTTTTATATTTTTTTCATGTATGTGATTAACAAGTAATCGAACCTTTCACTCGTTAAGGTTAGATTACATATACTTGTTACAATTTCATAGACATCCTTTTGCTGTTTTTATGGCCCGAGCAGCTTGTGAGATATAAAAAATCAACAAATGAATGAATGATTGATGATTGTTAATGACAAAAGTTCACTGAAATACGTATAAAAATCCTAGTCTAAATGTATTATAAAAAAAATCTCTCGCTAAAAATTATTTGCCGGAATAAACAGGAACTCCTGTATAATTGGCTCAACGTTTATCCTATATAATTTGACAACTTAGCTTTTAAAACGTCACTCAGGTCCGTAAGAAAAGAGAGTGCGATGGGGCACAAAAAACAATCCAAGTGTCAAAAACAGCAAAATACCGCGATTTAAATAAAAACGATTCAGTTTTTTTACTATATGTTTAACCCTTTCCCATCCAGGAGGCTTTTCGAGTTTTTTGTATCAAAACAATCAATTAGCTTTCTCTAATCCATATTAGGCATTGCCATGGAAACATCCCAC
>JAOBRB020056171.1:0-14973 GCA_027575285.2 Zoanthus pulchellus | reverse complement strand
TTTTTCGTTCAGAGTTTATACAATATTTTACCGAAAAGAGATAAATAATCGATCGAACAGACACGACTATACAGCGCACCTGGGAGCAGAATAATTGTATTTAGTTTTCGATCTTTTACAAAACGGCCTCTCTGGTGTTGTCACTGTCAGTTATAATCATTTGTATTCCAGTCCGCCATTATCGAATTTCAAAGGGGGGTTCGTTCGAACCCTTCGAACCCCCCCTCCTACGCGCCTGGCTAAGTTAATTTATGAGCTTAGGAAAGTTTCTACGTAAAATATTTTTGGTGCCTCAGCCTGAGATTGTTCTTATATATATTGCTGTTAAATTTTGGTCGAATTAGCCTTATTGTTCGTATGAAAAGTTGAACATTGTTTAAAAAACGCGTGTAAACATATTTGCCCTTCTCTCAGGCTTACTTTTAGCATGCTTTTAAAACTTTTGTTTTTTTTTAAATTTTGATATATACCTATGGGCGATGTATTACAGTTCAAGTACGTTTTTGGCAAAAATTAAGTATTTTGCAGCCTCGCTCAGAAAATTAATAAATGAATCTGTGTTGAGTTTTGAGCTGTTAAATCAATTTTAAATTTACTTAAAGAAATAAAATAAAACAAACGATACGAAACTTTTTTTCCTAAACTAGTTTATCTGTTAGACTATATATATAGTTGAAAACAGAATTATGGGGGGAGGGTAGGGGGGAGGGTAGGGGCGCAACAGGGCCTGCACCCTGAAGTAGAAGCCCATCTTGTCAACGCTTTCTCCGTTTTGTTTGTGTTTACTTCAAAATCTGCACCGTCTGTGCGATTGAAAATGCAATTTTTTACATATGATTTAAGTTATTATTGTTGAAAGCGGATTCAAATACAAAAAAATAGTTGAAAAAGGAACATTACCGACTGGATAATTGCTGTGGGTTTTAAAATGTGCTCACATATGACTACCGCGTCACCAATCCATTGCCACTTTTAAGTATGCAAATTACATTAATCATGATACGATCGACTCTTACCCCGCGTGCGACCCCCGACTTGAAACAGCTTTAATTAACATTTATTTATAGCTTTGGAATCTGTATTTAAATATTTCAACATATAACAATCTTTTTTAAGATTAAACACCCACCTCCACAAAAATAAAATCTTTTCCGGATTTTCCTGTGATCAGCGTAAAATTTAAACCGCTACGGTCTATATCATGCAGTTTATCACAAAGTCAAGTGAGATTTAGCTAGCAAATCAAATCACTATCTCGAGCTTCTCGCTTCATAAAGGTTTTGCCTATTTGCTTGTTTTAATGAATCTACGGGGTTTTTTTATAACTCAGCAAAATGTTTCTAGAAAATAGATTGACTTTTTATTGCATCAGAAAAAGGGTAGCTTATTGCATGTAAAGGGGCATAAAAGACATGTAGACGGCCGTGATTCAAGCTTATTTAGAGTGTGGGCGGTGAATATCAAACTGACTGAAATATGAGATTATTTGGGAAAAGGGACAGTTATTGAGACAAAGTAAGACTTGATTTAAAGAGATACTAGGTGGGAGTTTAAAGAAGACGCTTCTTATATAGGGGCTGCCAATTGGAAGGAGGGACTGATAGCTTACAAGAGAGGCTATAGGATTTAAGAGAGGGAAAGAACAAATCCAAGAACCTGAGAGAGCGGGAGCTGGTGGAGAACAAGCAAAGCTTATAGAGAAAGCTTTATATATGAAAGAGACCGCGGAAGGGACCATAAGGAAGAGATGGTCAGGATGAAGGATCGAGAGAAGCGATAACTAATTCAGTAATTGAGAAATGGAACAGAAGAAACTTACTAAAATCTTTTTCTATAGGTATCTATATTTTAATGTATTTCCTAGGTTCATGTTCGTGGCCCCATTTACTTACCGATTGATAGGTGAGTTTTGGGCTGTTTTAGAGCGCGCGATAATAGAAACGTTTTCAGAAGCGTCTTCAGTGCCACTCATATCCATCATAGATAATCTGCTAATTTCTAAAGATTCTGATCAACATATGGATAGCTGAAACATCGCCAAAATTCTGATCCGTGACTTTAGAAAGGTCATCGTGATAACAAAATCTCGTTTTGTAATGACTGTTTTTTAATGCTGTTTCTTTTTCATTTGTGATTTAATAAAAGAGCAATGGTGACAAACATTTGAAGTAAACGCCATACATGCTTTTTTTAAGAACCATTAAATTTTTCTGAGGCTCATCGTTCTTAATTTTGTTCTTATTTCTAGGAGCTCACCTTGAAGAAAAACCATTATAGAAACAACAAACGTATTGTAAAACGACGCCGCCTTTCATTTTATGATAAATGTGAAACACCGATAGACCTTTTCTGTTTCATGTTTTGCTAGTTCGAAACCTCAGCCTGAGATTTGTTTCTGAGAACTTTGTTCTTAAATTTTGGCAAATTTGAGCCTCATTGCTTTTATAAAGTTGTTCTTATAAAAAAACGTGTACATATGTTAATTTGAAATCATCTTGCTTCTTTACCAGCAGTCGATCTAAGGTGGACGGAGACCTTTCACATTACAACAGATACGCGTGATAAACACAGTCACAGCCCCCGAGGTCCTACGGTCCTTATCCAATCTGAACACTAACCTATTAATCTGACAAAAAGGGTACCGTTATGTTGTGTTGCATTTCTTATAAAACTGAGATGGTCGAAGGAAAATACTTAAATAGTAATAAAAGACAGGTCCCCTACAACCTACTTCACCAGAAAGGTCAGTTACTAGTATATTCACTGCTTTCAGCATCATGTCAAATGAAATACATTTTGATCACACCAAAGGCAAAAAAAGAAACACCACTTATTCACTGTGGGGGTTCCTGTATTCGTAATTTGTTGTGACTCAAATTAAACACTTATTTGTTTTTAAACCTTTTAAGTTACTTTGACTGATAACTAATTCACTTGAATCTTAAGAACAAATTAGGGAAATTTTGTATTACAAAACAACAAACCAACACTTGATCAAGATACAAATTCCCGACTCGCTGATTTGTGAAAATTTTCAAAGTTAACGAAATGAAAGCAAAAGCTCTCCGCTTTCTTAGACACACGTGCTAAAGTGATAGGTAAAAATTTAGGAAGTACATTATCGCCCTTTACGCTCAGACAATGGATAGCCATAGGCAACAAACATTAAAGCTCGCACTAAAAATCAAATTTTCAACTGCTTTAATGAAGTGATGACCGCATCATGAAAGGTTGCATATTGGGGATAGCGGGGCATCTTTTTGCTGATTGGTTAATTTTGACAGATGATCCAAATATGGTAATACAGTTAAACCCCGCATTCTGAAAGAAAGTGTTCAGAAGACAAGATATGGTTCCGAAATTGTGAACAGTTTTTTATCTGTCATTGTAATGCATACGAGGATTTCTTTTCTCCGTTAACGTATTTATGCAAGCATGACTTGGCTCTGCTTTACTATACAGTTTCTTTGCTTTACCCATATACTCTTTACTGCTCAAGGTAAGTTCATTGACAATGATGGTACTATATATTGTTTTAACAAATCAGTATGCTGTTTTGAGTTTTAAAACTTAAATTCAGCTTGTTGTACAGTTTTATAGTTTTTATACTTTGATTACTATAAGGTCTCTAACGCTTTCGCTTTGAATTCATTAAAGTATCATACTTGAAATTGTAATTGGCAAAAGCAACTAATTTGGAGATGTCGCTTCTCGGACCGACGGCAATTATTCGTGTTGTTTATGTTTTGAATCTATGAGTAACTAACAGCCTTAGAATTTATGTATTCTTGTTTTACACTAATAAAACTTGAATTTATTTTCTTGATTGTTAAAACTGAGAACTAATGAAAAGAAATCTGGTGACATTTATATATGCCTTTTTATGTGTTTTTTGTTCATGTTGAAAGCGGAGAACATTATTAATTACAATAGAAATGGACACGTTGGGAATGAAATAAACGTTAATCTTTCTTCCATCGCGTGAAACTTTTTATTGTCTGAACTCCACTTTTGGGTTTTGTACACTAAATGCTTTAGAAAAGAAAATGAAAATGTTTGTACACTTTAGATTTTTTTCGTTGATTCAGCCCACGCGAAATGTTGCCTCAAATCTTGATTTCAACAACACCGTGGAGTTAACACATTTGATAGCTTACTGCTCACAGCAACCTCACGTAGTCAGAGGTCGTGTAATCATGATCTTTTGTTTATTTTTCTTGAAACGAGATAGAAATCATCACGATTTTTGAGAATTTTGTAAAGTGAAGGCTGCTTTCCAACAAAACAGTTATCTTTTAAAACGCACATGCCACATCATTCAAAATTTGCTTGATCGTTTTTGTTGTGCGAGTATAAAATAAACAACAGTGCTTTCTTTGAAGACAAGTGTAAACGTATTTGCGAATGCTTCGCAATTTTTGTTACATTCCAACAGTTTTTGATATTTTGGGAAATCTCTTTTACCTGGTTTAGCAAAGGCAATGCCAAATTTTACATTCTAAATGCGCTGATTCAAAAACTGGTTGATACTCATTTTAGGTGAACAGATTTCACCAGGAGTCTGTTGGCTTCATTTTAAAAATCTTTTCATACTTTCACGGCTTTCAATAATTACTTTGTAAGTCATTTCGCAGACGTCGATTCGTTCGACAGCTGAGTAATTAATAACGTCGGCTTGTTTATATAGTTTTTAGTGGCTTTTTAAAATACTTTATTTTAAAATCCATTGTCATCGAGTATTAGGATAAAACGGGAAATGTTTGTCACTTTGTCAAGAAAATATCTCGTGCTCGGATTGTTTTTATAGTTTACGATTTTTTTTAAATTTGCTTCCTCGGAATTAGGAAAAAGTTAAAACATATTACTAGTATGACAATAATTTTGTTGTGTATATAAATGTAGCTTAAACATTCGCAAAATAGATTTCCATTGTCACACACTTCCGAGGTAAAAGCTCTTTGTTGTTACTGTTCAATGAAACTGATTAGATTTGTGCCTGAAAAGAACTGCCTGAGGTCATTTTCAACATAATTATCATTGAAAATTTTTTGCTCGCCACCACTTACACCACTTTTTATAAGAACTTGTAAATTTTTAGGCGGCTCATTGTTCTTAATTTGTAATTATTTCTGAATTTTGTGAGCGGTTTGAAAATTCAGTAACGTTTCACGATCAATAAGAAACATTTTCGCTTTTTTCTGCTTGTTAAGTTGCTCTTATAAAAATATGTATAATTCATGTGCTGTTTTATCAGGTTAATTTAAATGAGTTCTTCTTATCTGAGACTTTCGTGTGAAGTTCCGAATTATTAAACTAATCCCATGGCCGCGCATAGTTTTTAAAATGTATGTTAAACAGATGATCACTAAATTTTGTCTACAAAACTGATTTACTATTTTAAAATTATAATGACTTTTTTCAAATGTTTTAATATATATGTGTGTGATTTGAAAGATATGCAAACAAAGATTATTTAGGTTAATTTTGTACGTGCCGTGATTGGTACAAAAGTCGAATAGACCAGTTTCGCATTCCTAGTTGCTGCTGATGTAAATGACTGCAGATTCCTTTTGGCACAGTGTTAGCCTCGTTTTGTTGTTAAATATTCAAAAATATTAGTGTGAGAGAACGAGAGGTCACACCTTCAACAATACACGCAGGTGTGAGAAGTGTAAGACTACAATGGCATTTGAGAAATATTTGACTTCATATTGAGGCTAACACTGTGCAAAAGGAATCTGCCGTCATTTAAATCAATGGCAACTAGGAATGTGGAACTGGTCTATTAGTTGGTGTTTAGTTGTTTTCTAAATGCATCAAGTCATACTTTTTATGGGCTCACTGGTGTAACAAGTTCTTTGGGTTTGGAGAAAATACAAGAAAAGTATTTAAACTGGTAACATAATTATGAAGTTGTAACATTTGAAAGCTGGGACAAAGAAATTCCAATAGGATTCAAACTTATGGTCATCTGAACATCTGGTGGGCACTCCACCCACTCAGCAACAAGAACTCATGGAGAGCGAAGTTATTAAAACCCATGACCTTCTGATTACCGAAGGTAATTGGCAACTGTTCTGTCAGGTTTGTCACCCATTGTTTAATCTGCTCACCATGGTGACCAAAGTGGTCACAGGTTGGAACACTGCAATCGAATTCAAACCCAGAGAGAAGGAGGACCGAAGACCTAATGGAGATGTTGGGGTTGAAGGAAACAGTGGTTCAGATGGCAAAGGCAAATGGAGTGAGATGGTACGGGCATGTGTTAAGGATGGATGATGGGCATGTTTTGAAGAAGGCATTGGAGTTTGAAGTGAAGGGAAAAAGGAAGCGAGGATGACCATGGAAGACATGGAAGACATGGAGATTGCAGGTGGAGAAGGAGAGCAGGAGTGTTGGTTTGAAGAGGGAGGATGCAGTGAATCAAGCAAGATTAAGAGTGGGAGAGATTGCTGGTAGAATGCAGTAAATCTGGCCACCCTTGTTTACAGGGATAAAACTGGATCAAAACTGGATTGATGATGATGATGAATCTTCCAAACACCTGGTGGGGATTCTATCCACTGAGGTATGAGAACTCCTGTAGAGCATGCTCATGTAACATGAACATTCCTTGAAGACTCCTATGACAGGCTAATGGGTGTTGAGAAGATTCACACAAAGTCCCTAGCTTCCCACACTTTTAATAAGAAGATATCTTCAAATTCATAGTCCATGAGTGGGCTGAGAGGTTGAATTGTTTTAGTATAAACCTACTAACTTACAAAATTTACCAATTAAATAATTGATGAAATCCTTAAATATTTTTGTAAAACAGGGCTCGTTATTATTTTGATTCCCACCTTCATTGTAATTAATAGTAGGCTATCACAAATTGACCTCTAGTAGAGTAACCAATCAAAATGCAGGATACATTTTAGACCATTAGTAGGGTTATGTTACAATTAAGTTTGTTTAGTTCTGACAGCTATGTACAGGATTTGTGTGATCTTTTTTCCTGCCCAACTCAGCTTTTCAGTCTTTTGTAGGTAAAATATGAGCTCCTGTATCTTCTGGAAGCCAATCTGCAATGCATAAGTTAGATTTTGTTGAGCCCTGCAGATATAAGTGTTGATTCCATGGGTTATTTGGTTCATAATGGGTTTGGGTTAGCCTTATACTGTACAATGATAGTTACTAATTTAAGTGATAGTTTTATAAAATATTGATGTTTATTTTTCAATTTTCAGCTGTTTTAACAGTATCAGTACCAAAACTTGTACAAGAACCATCAGATGTTGTTGTACAAAAAAATCATCCTGCATCATTGCATTGTATCGTAACTGGTAGCCCAAAGCCTACAATTACATGGTGGCACAATGGTAGACCAGTAAGCTTTAGTAACAACGGCTTAACATTATTCCCAAATGGAACTTTACATTTCTCTTCAATTCGACATTCAAAAACCAGCAAGCCTCATCAAGGCTACTATCAATGTGTTGCATCATCCCAAAATAGTAGATATGTAATTGTAAGCCGAAAAGCCAGTCTAAAGGTGGCAGGTAAGTGACTCCTACAAACATTAATTTTTAGTAAGTTGTCCTTTTTAGCCTTGTACGTCCTGGTTTAGACTTTTGTGTCCTGGTGTCACATTTCTATTTTTTTCCAATATTTTGAAAGTTTATTTCTTTTAATATTGTTTAGTTTGCTATAAAATTCCAAGTTTGCACACTGACAATGACATAACGGCCATGTTGGTGTACAAAACAAAACATTCAATAATTTCATTTGATGTCATGGCCTCCTTGATATCAAATGAAAACCTGCAGTATACTTTTTTTTGGTAATGTTTACAGCATAAAATTATGTGACATAAAGCAAACCTGTGAAGTTTAGTGAAATTAAACTTGTAGCACCACGTACTGTAGAGACAGAAGTGTTCTATACTTGTTACAATTCATTGTCATTGTTAGCCAGTTGCCACAGGACAGAGACTCTAAGGTGGTCAGAGCCAGCACTGGTATGTTAAACAGTTTGAGCTCTAACATGATTAGCAATGACAGAGCAGTGAGAAATATTTTTAAAAACTTTTTCTGGAATTTTGGTGTCAATTCAAACAGACGTTTCGACTGAAACTATCAGTCTTCATCAGTAAAGTTTGTCACATGATAGAGAACTATCACGTGACAAACGTTGAGGAATGGAGAAGAGGGCCTGGTCCCAACTGTGAGACAGAGAAAACTGGACCCCTCCCTTTCTGTTCAGGGTTGGGTCTTCCACCCTGTCCCATATGACTTCCTTTATCCCCACCTTCGCCAATCTCGTTCTTTGTCCAGGATCTTAACTTAACAGAGCAAGTTAGCATACTAGTTAGTTAGTTATTCCTTTCAGTCCTAATTATGCTATTAAATTCTTGCAACTTGAGCCCATATTTTTCACTGAAAAAAGTTTGAGAGAATTTGATTCTTAATCATCAGTAGCTTTCTTTGTTTGATCAGTTCTCATTTTCTCATTACTTAATGCATTTATTTTGTATGAGTTATAGTAAGGAGACGTTAGGGGTTGATAATTGACTGAGATTGAAAGGGTTATAAATACTCATACTGTATATCGGTATATTTATAGCTATCTTTTAGATCTTCAACCCAAGCTAACTCAGCTTTTTATACTTTTGGGGTAGGTAAATGGTGCCAGCACTTACTGGGAGGTCATCTCATTGTAATTAGTGTCCTATTCAGGGGGGAGTCAAAAATTCTCATATTGTTACACCCTGTATAAACCTGAGATAAGTGCTGGCTCAAATAGTCACTTGAATTGTAAACCTTTTTTAGTGAATAGTTAAATCTTAATGAGTTGGTAATTGAGAGTAAAATAAGTTTATTTATTTTTTTGTGCATTTTTCTCACAGGAATTTCATCACGAATATCAATTCGACCATCAAGTTTACGAGTTACAAATGGTGACACTGCTAGATTTTACTGTCATATTAGGAATTCAATTCCTCGGCCTACTTTTAGGTGGAAATTTAAAGGTGCTTTCCTAAATCCCAGTAGTAAATACACAATGCTGGGTTCCTCAGGAGTTCTTCAAATACATAATGTGAAAAACAGTAATGATGGAAGCTATACATGTGTTGCTCAGAATCCAGTGAATGGCAAGAAACATGAAAGTTCCCACTCAACCCTTACAGTAACACCAGGTATGATAGAAATGCTAGAAATTTTTGTCTGGTTCAGCAATTCATTTTGTTCATGCCAGCTTAGCATACTTATTATGAAATAATGTGTGATGGCTCAACAGTTTTATCAACTGGTTTTCTTACTTTAATTAGTAACATCATTCTGTTAATTTAATGGCACCGAAACCAATTGTAGAATTGCACACAATTTGGGCATTCTGCTGATGAAGAGTAACTGTTCTGTGATTTTATTTTCAGAAGCATTATATTGTATGGGTGGATGTGGTTGGCACAGTTGGTAAGATCTCTCTTTCCAACCACAATATCCCCAGTTTGATCTCAGCAGTTTGCTGAGATTTGAATATTTGTGTGGCTTTCTTTTCCGCCTAAGCCAAGTCAGCTTTCCATCCTTCCGGGGTAGGTAAATGAGTACCAGCGTCTGCTGGGAGCTAACCTGCAATGGATTAGTGTCCCGTCCAGGGGGAGTCACAAAGACTCTCATCCACTTAACACTACAGAAACTGGAGATAAACGCTGGCCCCATGGGCCACTAGGCTTGTAAAAGGATTTAGCTTAGTGTTATATTGTATGTCTGTTCAGATATCTATCGACTAGATGTGCTCACTTATCATACAGACTGCTTGATACTTTTTGATATTTTAACTTCACCAAGTTAATTATACAAAATTAAATGCAAGAAATGCAAGTTTAGGGCCTTCAGAATACATGTATGGTTATAGAGATGTTGTCGGGTCATCTGCAATTTTTATTAATTATAGCTCTGTGAAAATTAAACTCCCTTAATTTTGAGAACCATTTAATCAACACCAACTTTTAAATGGTAACAGGGCTCGAAATAAACTTCTGAATTTAATGTGTTAACTATTAAGGGCTATCTAGTTTAATTTAGATTCAAAGTTTAGGCTGCTGTTTTGAAATTATAGCACATGGCACATGCATGTTCAAAACCAGTTCCATATCCAATGAGGGGGGTGGGGTGGGGAGGGGGAAGAGGTGAGTTGTGTGAGAAATGCATGGATAGCAATTTGCACCAAACCCATAAAGGTTCACAAAGTCTACTTGATTCTGTAATGAATGAAAAAAAAAGATATTTATAGAAATTGTGACATAATGATCATGTCTGAGGGGTTGGTCCCAAAACATTTTGTTTGCATCACCCCCCCCCCCCCCTCCTTCCCTCACCGCATTCCCTGCAAAGTTCCTGACAAACATGTTTCAGTACCAGTGTTTTGAACACACAACTTAGTCAAGTGATACTTGTGTAACTCTCATACAAACTGAGGCATGAGCTGCTGGGAGCACAGGCCAATTTTAATGCTGGGTTCATTGCTGCCACTCAAGGTGGACAATGTTTCCCAAGATTTAGTGTAATTTATAAACTTATTTTAAATGAAAAGCAATCTAACTGCTCATTTCCAATTTCCAGATTATGGTTTTCCAAGACAGCCTCGAATAACAAGAAAACCTTCTTCAACCAATGCCACAAGGGGAAGTTTAGTCATTTTGGAATGTATTGTCACAGGGAAACCAAAGCCAAACATTTTATGGACAAAAGATGGTTCACCTGTGGCAATCTCAGGCAATATTTCTATTGTTGGTGAAAGCAATTTACAATTTTCATCTGTAAAAGTATCTGATACTGGATTTTACTCTTGTGAGGCCAACTCCAATACCAACAAAGTTACAGCGACAGCTGAACTGAATGTGGAATGTAAGTACTTACAAAATATGTTGAATTTTAACAGAAAAGAAAAACTAATACAAGCATAGTTAAAAAAATGCATACATTTCCTGGAAATTTATATAGCTCTAAATACTGTAAGGTGGTTCAAACCAATTTCAACACTTTCAATTGAAGAGACCTTGTTATAAGGATTGACACTTCAACTCTTTATCATTCAACAGTGCTCAATGTTTTGGTATCATATCAAATGTTAAATTATTACCAGAAAAAGATTTGGTCATAATATGTTAGGTGATTTTTTAACTGAATTGGCATGCCAGAGTAAAGCTGTTTTGAAAATGAAAAAAAAAAAGGAAGAAAATTCAGATCCACTTTGAATATAAGTGGTAAACTGAACACTTACCCAAAAATGTTGGGAGCTCCCCTTTTCCCTGGAATTTTTATTGAAACTTATCCATTTGATCTAGATCCTCCAGTGATTGTTGAGGCACCTAAAGATATGCATTTACGAATCCTTCACAATGCAAAATTCAAATGTGTGGTAGATGGAAATCCTGAGCCAGTTGTCGAGTGGTTGCATAATGGGAAGATTCTTCACAAAGATGATTACATCAAGATTATAAATGATAGTCTTATATATGAACAAGTGTGGACACCTGATGACTTAGGATACTATCAGTGTATTGCTATTAACAAGTTGGGAAGCATTCAAGCATCTGCAAAATTATTCATTTACAGACAAGGTAAGATTCTAAAATAATATATGTTTTATTTGGACTGGTCAGTCCATTTCAGTTGTTCGAAGCACGCATCTGGCCAACCATGTTACAGAAAAAACTCCTTTGTCACTTTTAAAGCTGCAAGCATATTTAGTTTACCCATTTGCTTGTTTACATTTAGTAATTTAACTGGCCGGGTTAATAAACTGCAATCAAAAATGTTTTTCTATCACCAGGGGAAGTTATCCCAACATCCATTAGCACCTCAACTATGTATACTAGTTCTCCTGCACCTGTGACTGTCCCAACAACGCCAGGACGAACACCCACAGCTCCCCAGAATGTCACAGCTATAGCACTGAACAATGAAGAGATACTGGTCAGGTGGTCTCCTCCTGCTGATCCACGTGGAAGAATTATCAGATATGGAATATTTTATACAGAAAACATTCCTGGAGGTATGATCACCTGATTACAACCTTAATCGTGTCTTGATATCAGACATAGTAATTATAGAGGACACATTTCATAATTTTAGCCTCCTCTGTATTCCAGATAGTTTTTCTGCAGGGTTGGTTACCTAGCTTGCACTTTTGCAGTAACAAGAGGTTCCTGACAAAATCAGCTGCAGGAAACATAAGGCATATCAACTGCAAGAACAGACCAATCATCGGCCGAGTTTTGCAAAGAACACCAATCACAGATGACGAAAAGTTGACACCTTTTTAGATTGAGTGGTAGTCCATGTTTTTGTGTCATTATAAGCAAGGCCTTCGATCTTGTCGTTTCTTTTAGATTCAGTGCTTGGCTCGGTGTGCATACAAACGTTGTTATTTTATCACCTACAGTATTTCAAAGCTTGGGAAGTTGAACATTACTTGTCATATGCCTTGTTGACCATAGGGGAAAATTATGCATGAAGAAGAAGAAAAAAATATGTTTTAAAAATATTTTGTACAACCACGAGATTATTTCATTGGCACAAATATAATCATTTACGTTTTTAAGTATCTACTTCAGTAACGTTCACAATTGTTACTTGCTGGCAAAGAACTATAAAATTAATATTCGTTCATGAACCTGTTCATGAAAACGAAATCTTTTGAGTTTGTAATCATGAAGATTTAGCATAATAATGGCCTCTATATGCTAATTTGGTATTGTAGCTATGCTCATCTTCTTTTTTGGTAAGAAGCTTCTTTATCAAAACGGGCGCTAGTTTTTTTTTTCGTTTTTGCCCTCTGATAGATACCATCAAATGTTCCTGGCTTATGGAGTAAGTTAACCTGGTTTCTTATGTTTCCAACCCACCAATTTGCCAATCAAGATATTTTACCATATAACCTTATGCCCATGTTCTACCTGTAGGTGTAAGTACATCAGATATTGAAACAACAAGTGGAAATAGTCTTAGCTATTCATTTAAAAAGCTGAGGCCAAATACAGAATATACGTTTTATGTACTGGCTGAGAATGATGTTGGTCGTGGAATGGTGTCTGATTTGGCAAAAGTTCAGACAAGAGACAACAGCTGGGCTGTTCCTGGTCCACCACAGAAAATTCAAGCAATTGCTGTATCGGATTCATCGATCAGAGTTACATGGATGAAACCCTCTAGAGGGTATGTGGTTAATGTGCTGATGTTATAAATTTAAGTCTGTCTGACGAGTGCGTAAGCACGAAACTCATAGTTACAGAGAATCATGTGTGTTTCATTCTAGTCATTTTAAATTTTAAATTGTATATATAAAGCTATAATTTTTGAGCATTAGTGTGATTCTTTTAATCAATTGTGCGACTTTCCTAGTAGTTTTCCAGTTTGGTGCACATATTTAAAAAGATTTAAAAAGAAACATTTACATTAAACCAGCTAGGCACCTACAATATTTTTGAAGATATGGTGTTTGCCATAAAAACACATGGAAATTTGATGGGATTGTTGAGAAACAATATAGTCATCGTTCATACCTCCCATCTCCAGCTCCCAGGCTAAAATTTGTGTCGAACTGAGATTGAATGTTTTCCACTCAAGATTATCTACAGCAATTCATATTAGGGCAACATGTTGCAATACCTCTTAATCATTTATACGTATACGTGAAATTTATGATGTTAGAAATAAGGATGCAGTAAAAATTTCCCTTCAGATAATATAGCTTTATTGATAATAAAGTGTGCAGTGTTTATTCCTTTTATTTAGTCTTAGCTTACGGTGGGAGCTCTTTCAATAAGCCTCACGGTTTTTATTAGAACTTCGTTGTCAGAAAATTACTTCTATTCCTGATATTTTAATTTATGTACAATTTTGTAATATTTTGAATGTCTGTACATTATTTTTTGTTTTTCTTTTTCTGTCAAATAAATAAACTGAAACTGAAAACTGACACTAACCCTTTTAATCCCAGTTGAATTATTAAGTTCTCCCAACTTGTTCCCATACTTTTCATTGAACAAATTTGAGAGAATTTTGCTTTTAATCTTCATTAGCTTGCCTTGTTTGATCTATTCTTATTTTCTTCTTAACCAAATGTCTTGTTTTGTATTTTTTATGTAAGGAGAAGTTGAGTGTTGATAACTGATTGGGAGTGAAAGGGCTAAACAGTGGATTTCTTACTGTGCATGATACTGATTTGTTTTCATACGAAGGTTGGTGGCAGGATATGTGATTTACTACAAAGCAGAAGATGACATGCAAGAGAAAAAAGATTTCACCAAGCACACAACAAGACAACTGACTTCTCTTAATCCCTATACCAAATATTACATTCGTGTAGTGGCTGAAAACAAATACAGGCTGCTTGGTCAACCTGTGGCCGTTGAAGCAGTTACAAAAAGTGGAGGTGAGGAGGCGTCTCTGTAGCCTTTTTCCCCAGTCTAGTTAATAGATCTGTACATTCTCATGGAAGCTTCGTATTGCTCACTTGGTTTGTTGTTGAATTAGATTATAGAACGTTTATTGCACACAAGCAAGTTGCAATAGAAACGATGTATTCAGATGTTTATAAAATTTTAAGTACTGTTTTCCCCGAATCAATTTCTATCCTCAGTATTTGCAAGTTTACTTGTTACAAAAAACTAGCTTCGAATTTATAATATTTTACAGTTCTTAGGCCTTATACTGCATACTTTTGTGACGTCAAGTTCGCTACTAGCACGTGTGCTATTTATACATGATCGTTATAGTGACACCCCACAAGCATTTCCTTTCCATTGCTGCTGTTACTCATGCTAACAATTTTTATGGTAGTTTGGAGAAATAAACGCCACTAACAACGGAGTCATAGTATCCAATATAGTGGTTTCAGGTTAGCTACGAGCATGTATGTGATATCTATACTTGAGTTCATCTTTATAGCCATAGTACCCAATATAGCGACTTCAAGTTAGCTATT
>JAOBRB020056063.1:0-14978 GCA_027575285.2 Zoanthus pulchellus | reverse complement strand
AAATACTTTGAACTTGAACTATTGCGAAAAAACACTGCTATATGCTTGATTAACAATATGAAGAAGATCTTTGCAAGGTATGGAATTCCCCAAGAAGTGGTAAGTGATAATGGATCTCAGTATAGTAACACGAGAAACTTATTTGATAGCACACATCTGTTCAAGGAATTTGCACAGGATTGGGGATTCCATCATACAACCAGTTCTCCGGAATATCCGCAATCAAATGGTGCCGCCGAGAGAGCAGTTCAGACAGCAAAGAGAATCCTTAAAAAAGCTGATGCTGATGGAAAAGATCCTTTCGAGGGTCTACTCAAATACAGAAATACACCATTTGAAGACATAGGTGTGTCTCCTACACAGATGTTGATGAGCCGTAGAACGAGAACCACACTTCCAACGCACCGACGGCTTTTGTTGCCTCAGCCAGTTGAGCCAGAGAAAGTCGTCAAAGCGCTGAAAATGCGACAAGAAAAGGCAAAACTTAACTATGATCTAAGGGGAAGAGACTTACCCCCTCTTGAAGATGGTGAGAAAGTTCGTATTCGACCCAACGGCGAGAAACTTTGGAGAAAGACTGTGGTGTTGCCAAGATCCTATGTGGTCAAAGATGAGAGAGGAAGAGTTTATAGAAGAAGTAGAAGACAGATCATTTCAGTGCCACAAGATCAACCAATGATTCCCCAGCCAAAGCCACCACTGATCAACACTAGCCAAGACGAACCTTGTAAACCATCCGATGGATTTACAATGAACAGCAGCAACACTAGGCTCACCACCAGATCTGGCAGGGCAGTTAAAAAACCCGAAAGACTCATTGAACAGTGTTAGGTATAGAGGGGGAGATGTTGTAAAATATTGTTATCTTTTGTTATTCGGTCCCATACCCCCTGAGGGTCCCTGTTGTTGTTAGGGGACACCCCTCATATAAAAAAGGACCGCGTCGTTAAAACGTTGTTGTTATTACTAGTTAAGAGTTGACATTTGTTTTGAGAACTATGATTATATGAAAATTATAACAAAAGTAAAGGCAGCATCTTCTCCTCAATTATTATATAAGGCCCCAAGTGAAGGTCTAACCATGCATTTAAAAATGTTAGAGCAAAGGCTGTACATTCTCGATTATTATAAGACCCAGAGTGTAGGTCTAACCATTTATAAATGTTGGAGCAAAGGCAGACCCCTCTCTTCAATTATTTTAAGACCCTGAGTGTTGGTCCAGCTGAGAATCAAACCCGAGCTGATACCTTACCAGTTTCACCAACCAGTCAGTGGTTAATTTGCAGTGATACTAGAACTTTACAATGGGAAGACATGATTGATGCAGTTAGTAAGATATCTGCTTTCTGAACACAAGGTCCCTAATAGTTTGATTCCAGCAATTTGTGTGGCCTACTTTTTCGCCTAAGCCAACTCAGCTTTCCATCCTTGCAGGGTAGGTAAATGAGTACCAGCATCTGCTGGGAGCTAATCTGCAATGGATTAGTGTCCAGCTGGGAAGTCAAAGACTCCAGGCTAGCTCCAGAAAAAGCTGGTTCTCATTTACTTACCCCAGAGGGAAGGAAATAAAGCCGAGTTAACTTAGGTGGAAAACGTCAAAGTTCTTGAAAACGTACATGTTGAAGTTTTGGGGACGTACCTGTAAATTATGGTGTTCAATTTACCAATAGAGAAAAATATCGCCCTGGGAACCCCTACAGTT
Source organism: Zoanthus pulchellus (assembly GCA_027575285.2). Classification (NCBI taxonomy): domain Eukaryota; kingdom Metazoa; phylum Cnidaria; class Anthozoa; order Zoantharia; family Zoanthidae; genus Zoanthus; species Zoanthus pulchellus. Next base: position 13,276 of record JAOBRB020056063.1, on the reverse strand, counting down.
GCCATCTACATAACATTGTTCGGTTGCGTTACAAGTGTGGTTGGTCCTTGTGGTGTACTGGTCAACCCATCGGACTAGTAAAGGGCTATATATATATGTTATTTTTCTCTTGTTTCTTTCCCAGTATGTACAACTGGATTATAATGTTCAGGCCAAATGACCTTCTGTAAAAGCCAGTGAGAGACCATTCTGCAGTTTATTGAAATTCTTGTTTTAGTTTCTAGTTAGCCAAATCCATAAGTGCTAGTCTATCCAGTGGGAGGTTTGGGTTTGATTCCCAACTGGAACAACACTCAGGGAGAGGAGAAAGTGTTGCCTATCGTCAATATCTGCAAATGGATATAGACCTTCACATTTTCTCATATAATTATAAGAACATTAGACAGCTGTAGGTCCAGTCTCTCGGCACTATTTAGGGGAGTTTAGAATCCATTAAACAGTTGTCGAAAAGAGCAGGATATTGATCTCAGAGCTGTGGTCTGTCTTCATCAGAGAGAGCATGCTGTTCCAGACTATCTAAGACTCTCATTTGTTGAAAACTGTATTTATTTGAAATGTGTATTTGATCATATTTTCAGTTTAAAAATATAAAACTATATATATTGATTATTAAACAATGTTATGGTTATTAATATTATTATTATTATTATTGTTATTATTATTAAAAATATTATTATTATTATTATTATTATTATTATTATTATTGTTGTTGTTGTTGTTGTTCAATGGTCATGAGATTTAAAGTAGCTTTACCTAGTGGAACATCAAGGATTTCAAGAGCGTCCTGGTTCCCTAACCTCTGAAGATAAACAACAAGCTGTCTCACAGTCTTTAATTTCTGTCCCATATCAGTAAGAAGAGCTATTGTTGCACTTCCTCCTGGTTTGTAGCCTTCCATCTGAAAATATGACACCTGTTTGCAAAAAAAAGATACATCAGTAAACTAAAGATATATCTAGCGTTTTTTGGGATGGTTGGGGTGGGACTACAATCACCAATGCAAAGTGATATGTTTGATGAAGGTTTCAACTTATATTTAGTACTCCCACTAAATATGATCCTTCTCGTCTCTTTCTAATTTAGGGAGAATTAAGAATTTCATGTAAAGTCAGTTGGACTAGATAAAATGACAAATATATTTTGATCAAGCTCTCAATTCTCTCTATATTATCCCCATCATCCCTTCATAACATGTTATGGGAATTTAGCTTTTCATATAAGGTCACCTAAATTGTTTTTGCACGATATATATATAGTCCCTTCAATTACTAAGATCTTGGAAAAACCCTAAAAGTGCAGGCAGATTATCCAATTACTAACTGTATCTACTTTTTGTATGGCAAGCATAGGGCAAAATCAACAACTGCAGGGAGAACTGAGGAAGAGAAGGAGGTTCCTAGGTAGAAATAATTAAGAAAATCTTTGTACCTAAAGATACAGCTCTGATATAACACAGGTGTTTAGAAAGGATGTGTGCCATGTGTGATGTAGCACATGTGACACATTAAAAAAGTCCATAAGCTGGCCTATAGATTGCAACTGTGTCCCAGACTATTCCTAAAAGTTTTGTGCTAATTTCCCTGTTACAATCTCTAGCAATGGTAGGTGGGGATTTAAGGAACATTCAATAACACATTATACACAATCAATATGACATAAAAGTGAATTACAAATTAATTGTGTCTTTTAGCCTTAAATGCTAATGTCTTTAAATATAAAAGGCAGCTTAATTTTTTCTGTAGTTTGAAATTAATATGACGGTAATAAAGACTTTGTATGGGAAAATAATTCTGCAAGTTATATATTTACCTTGGTCACTTATCTGTGAAAAATTGACTGTGCTCTAATTGGTTGCAAATGACAATAAATTGCACCAGTTTTGAAACTTGTTTTTGGTAAGATTCTAATATTTAGAGACTTTTTAAAATAGCTAATTTCAAAATTACTAAGAGTGATGTTTAATACTAAAACAATTTACAACTCTTCAGCGTCAGTGCCTAGCAATACAATATGTAAATATTAACTTCATCATGATCACCTCACAGCTTTGTAATATTCACCACTAGTCACCTTCATTTCAGAGGATAATTGAAGGTTCTAGTAAACACTTGTGCACTGGTAAAACTTTGAAACACTTTTCCATTATTATAAGTAACCATGAAAAATAACCTCATATCTTGTGTAGGTTCCCTCTGGCATTTGTGCAATCAATGCCGTCCAATCCATGGGACCAGGGGGGTCCAGAATTTTGGATAATTTGTGCATCACCCTATAAGGAAGGTTGCGAATCTGTTTCTCCATATTCAACAACTTGAATCACCTTTCCCACTCAATCTGATGTTGTTGTCTCTCTCAAACTACAAAAACAAGAAAATTATTTTAGCTTTAATCAATACATTCATTCAAAGTAAAGCATAAACATTTCAATAAGGAAAGGGTAAGTCTATTAGTTTTAATTAGAGGTGCAGGGGCGGATTTAGGGGTGGGCCGTATAGGCCGCACCCCCCCCCCCTTTTATTGAATAAAAAAAATAGTTTTAATTATTTTTTTAATTAAAAAAAATTACGTTAATTCTAAAATACTTAAATATGAATAAAACAATACAATTTAATTATGCAAAAGACTGCATACGAGTCGCACACGATTTTTGCACATGCTTGCGTGGTTACTCAGTTAATCAATTCCTTCTTCGCTTTGCTCCCCATTGTGGTTGATGGTCTACTCTCCATTATGGTCGATCTCTACATGAAATTTCAAGTTTTTTTATTCATGTTTTCAGCATTTAATTTGCTGAGCAAGACAAAATGTATATATTTATTACGCGTTTATTCATGTGAAGTTATGAAATACAGTATTAAATATTGACGTATACATTGGCTAAAGCTTGAAGAGTATAAAATTTCAATAACACTAGGAACAAGTGCTACTGAACAGTGGAACGTAACAACTCCTCACTGAGTTTCGTGAAGAATGTCTATCGCAGTACAATGGCAGGGGATAGATTAAATGCACTGCTTTTGCCATTTATACATAAGGATATATCATTGGATTACTCTGCAATTGTAAACATTTTCACCCATCCTAATCAGCATAGAATGAGTTTTATAAATCCCTTGGATGATTAAAAAAATTGATTTTATCCATACAAATGTTGTATTCAAACAACATTATTTTTGTTTAAGAAACTGTAAAAAAGGTCCTTGTCAAGATCACTCAAAATGCTGAAAACCACATCTCTGATGGTCTCAATTTCAAAACGTTTTTGGGGGGAATACCCCACACCCAATAGATACTCCCGCCTTCGAGCTACTAAACCATTTTAAATAACCGGCCCCCTCTTACTCAATATCCTGTATCCGCCCCTGAGGTGTACATACAAGTATAATTTATATAGTATATATTGTTCATATATCAATTAATAATTGTACATATACGTAATTTTTATTTAGTTTCATGTGTTGAGCTCCTAACCCAGAGATAGATTCACACAAGTTTGAAGAAAGCCTTGAAACAATTTGAAAAATGCCTTTAAATACACAAAATGGTGACCACATTCTGATTAGCTCGGTTGGTAAGATGCCAGTCGATTGTGCAGGAGGCTTGGGTTCAATTCATGACCAGACCAACACTCAGGGTCTTTGATAATTGAGTAGTTGGTGATACCTTTGCTCTAACATCTGATTCTCAGATAAGAACGTTAAACAGTAGGCCCTCGCAGATTATATGTGTTTGTGCTGTAGTGTGAAAGGTCTCCTTCCACCTTAGAGTGATAAAGATGTTGTCCCCAATTAGTAGGCCATTGGCCAGCTAGAAAAACTTGTCACCTAAAAAAGGCCTTATCATATTATTGTTATTATTATTATTATCATTATTGTTATTGTTATTATTATTATTTGTCATGCATTTAGGGATCTGATGAATGACTTGTACTGTTATACCCATATGGAAGCTTGGTCGATCACATGAAGTTTTAGTTTTATTTTTTCCAAGTTCTTTGTCTCTGTCTATAAAGCTCGGTGAATAATATCATTTAATGAAATACTCGGCTTGTTGTATATACAATAATAGTTGTTTAAATAAAGGATAATAACTATAGTATGTAAACTATGAGTTTATATAAAAGTTAATTCTTAATTTGTAGTCAACAACCTAACAATGTAAAAAATTAACTATGAGAATATTTTGAAGGTTCTGAAAATAGATAAGTCATCGCACTCAAAGAGGAATTACCCGGTTATTATTATCGTGGTTGAATCAGTCGCTCACATGAGTATGTTTTAAATAACAGTATTAACATGCAGCTACGCGAGTTTTCTCTTTATATAGCACACCGTGGTTGATATTCACATTTAAGTTACACAAGTTTTACCTCTTTGCAGCTAGTCAATGCTTACGAGTCGAAGTCTGTACACCATTTTTTTATTATTTAGTTGTTTGCAGCAAATAAGGTTCAACTTCCCAGAAGTAAAACAAAGGACGAACTCAAGTTCAAACTTACTCTAAGATGTTCTGCAGATGGTACAAAGTAAACTCCTCTCTCCGGCCGTCTACCGTCGAAAGTGAATAGAAGCTTTTAATTGCAAATCAAAGGAACCAAAACATGCAATTATTTCACGTCTTTTAAACTAGTAAGCCATGTACTAGCGTCATTGAGCCGAAAATTGCGTGAGATCGTTGATAAAGCGCTCATTCTTAGAACTTCCTGGATTTCACATCCATGGAAAACGCTTTCTTGGAGAACCGGAAGTCGTGTTACTGTTAGTATTATGGGCTAGCAGCGGGGACCAAATTGACAAAAATGGAAAAATTATTATAAACACAAGCTAAACACAAGCAATATTTTCAAACAGAAAATTATACTATTATTATAATTTGCTAATAAGATTATCAATATTGTTTTTAATGCTCATTACCAGGATTTTCAGTCTTAAATTTTTTTTCTCTAAACTAAACTTCACCACCCCTCTCTCAAATATTTTGTCCATGCTATGAGCATGTCGCTCTTAAAAGTGTTTTGACTGCTGACCTGAAAAGAATTAATTTTCCCTCATCGGGAAAATTACCTCAGTACCGAAAATAGAAGGTATATATTATATTTTATTGCAATCTGATTATATGGTTTTGACCTGAAACTCATTTACAATGGAACTAATGTTACAAAAATGCTACGACAAGACGTGAAAGATACTGGCACAAAGGGAATGAAGATACAATTTAGATTTGGATATTGATCACATACAGCACTTTAAAATTACTATTAGTAAGTTTTTTGTTCAAACCAATATTTTCATAAATGCATTTATTGCCGGTGAATTCATGCTCTGTCTTTTTGAAAGTGGTCAGACGACGTTGAGAGCAACTCGTACAAACCCTCGCGGAATTGTCAGAGGAAGAGACGAGTTTGTCATGTCTCACTGTATATACATTTTGCTGTATGAAACTTGTCACAAAACTGTTATTTATGTTATGAATGAAGTGGTCTACGTCTTAACTTCATTTTTATCTGTATCACGTTATATGGATCCATGCACTTGTAAACTTGGAAGAACTCTTGAGAAGTTAGATTCCTCTAGTAGTACAAGTTCTTCACTAACATATGTAATTGTAAAGCAGAGATAACTTCCGTATTATATTAGGACGTAGTTATTTAAGCATGAAATGATACCCTACTAGAAGTAGAGAAAAGGTGGCAGATCAAAATTGTAATGAACCCTGTTTTGATATCAGAAGATATCTGTAATCATTAATAATTTAGATTGTGTAGATCTTTTTTGACAGACTAATAGGTTTGTATTAAACAATTAGACCTTTTGTGAATTCGCCTCATGAACTAAGTGTTCGAATAGTCCATTCTACCCACACCCTCATTGGCTATATTGATTCATAGTCCTGTCACCCTTGAGGATTAATTGTTTAGTAATAACTTCTTTGCCATTCACAGCCAATCCATTGGCAATTGTGGAACTTTATCTAAACTGAACATGGAACCAAGTCCTATATGTGAACTTCCTGACGAAGTCAAGTTATTACTCAAGCAAACTCTAGACAGAAGAGAAGAACCTAACTGGCAGAGCCTAATCAAAGTTTTACCTGGCATAGCCTATAACAGGCATCAGATTGAAAAGTTCCACATAGCTATACTTAAACCTGATAAAAGCCCAACTATAGAACTTCTCAATGATTTGAGCAAGAAGAGAAAGACAATAGGTGAACTGTTTCAATATATCAATGCATTAGCACAACAGTTCCAAGAATTGCAACCTTTGATGTATCAACTACACAGGAATATTGGAGGTAATAATAAAATGTGCAGAAACAGGGGGGTTTGAAACCTCCCCTCTTGCATCCAAGAACCCGGCTTTCTTAACTCTTGTTCTCCTTTTTTTAAGCAATTTTATCTCAGCAGTTGACTTTTTTTTATGCTGGCCAAATAAAAGGCAAGTAGTGACAGGATAATCTATGCTTTTTGGGTACTTCAAAGAACTAAATTAGTAACTGTAAAAATGTACTCTAGTCAAGGTGTCAAGTTCCTATTTTTTGAGCCTATTCTTATTTTCTCCTATTTTTCCCAGAAAACCCCCTATTTTCCCTATTTTTGGCTCTGTCAGACACAGGAATGAGCTGATGAACAAACTCTAAAATACAGTACGTGCCATCATAAATTGCTTGAGATGTTTGCAAATCTGTTGATGTTCATTTGTCTTTTAACTGCTGTTAATCAAGGCAATCGTTGACCTTTTTGATAATGTTGTTCACATCCACAACAGGGTAAGTGTTTAATTCATTCTTTGAATTATTATATTAAAGCACATTCATTGACAGTTACCAAACTTTGTTACGCAGACTGTTGACTGAGGGTGCAATCTTAAAATGGTTGTACTTGCCACTGCTGCAAATATTCTTTTGTTAATTATTAATAATTAATATGAATACTGTATTTAGAAACTAAAATGTTGGGTGCATTATAGTTAAGTGAAAAGATATCAACAATTAAAATGCTCAAGCTGAAACTGTACATGAGCTAATAGAACTTTGTTATCTTACAGTAATGACCAGTAAATGACCAAGATCTGTTTCTAAAATGCCTGGAGGAAGAACAAAGTTTAGCAATTCTTGGCTTTTTACTATTGATGCAAATGGTCAAAGACTCAGTACTTGGTGCTGTATAAGGGTGGGTTACCGAACGTTTCGTCCCAAGACGTTTCGTACCCAAGACGTTTCGTACCAAGACATTTCGTACCCAACCTTCGGACGTTTCGTACCCAACCAGCGGACGTTTCGTACCCAGTAGAGATGTTTCGTCCCCATTAATAAAAGTTTCCATCGAACATAAATTGACACTAAATAGAGGTTTTAATCGAACTACTAACATACTTTTTATCGAACTAAACTCGACACTAATAAAAGTTTTCATAGAATCCAACTTGACACTAATAAAATTTTTACGGAACTAAACTCGACACTTAGTAAAAGTTTTCATCGAACTAAACTCGAAAATAATAAAAGTTTTAATCGAAGTAAACTTGACAATCAAACATTTTCACGGAACAGGGTGCAGATGATTTCCTTGCATACTGTAGGTTTTGCGATTGTCAAGTTCGATGCGATAACGGTGGAAAGTCACAGTTGTTTTAACATGCTAAGAAAGCCAAGCATGTGCAAAGAGTTAAACCCTTTCTTGATAGCTCCCATGGCAAGTTATTCGCACAAAGCCAACCACAAGCACCTGCTGGAATGAATCCAGCCCTGATTCTTTGACAGGACCTGGAAGGCAGTTGTCAATCATCAATTACAGGTCTGCAACCTTACATTCAGAAGTAATTTGGTTAGCGAAATTTTCTTCCTGTAATTACAGTTTTAGATCAGTAGACAAATCTGGGGACACCTTCAGAGCAATGTTTCCTGACAGCAAGGTTGCTGCTGATTTTTCAATGAGCAGGACACGCGCATCATATATTATTGGAGAGGGTCTTGGTCCTCAGTTCACTTATAATAGGTAATATTTCAAATTTGATCTCTATTCTTGCTAATTTGCACTTGTATCATATGATAACACCTGCTGCAATTATTACGTCACAAATTTAGGTGCTTATAGATGATGTGAAGAAATCAGGTATACCATATTGTCTTCACTTTGACGAGACAACAACATCTTAAGTGAAGAAGCAGATGGACCTAACCCTTCGATACTGGTCGCCAACCCATAATGAAGTATGGGTTCACTTATATTCATCGATGTTCTTTGGTCATCCGGAAGGAGCAAGAGTAGCAGATCGTATTTATGAAGTGATGAAGAAAGATAATTTGCCTGTACAGAATCTCTGCACTTTGATCAGAGATGACCCAAACGTTAACAAAACCATTTTCATGAACCTTGAAGAAGCAATTAAGGCCGATTATCCAAATTTCAGTGGTTTTGTTGATCTGGGGAGCTGCATTCTTCACCAAGTACATAATGGTTTTGCCAAAGGAATGGAGGAATATGGACAAGACATTGCACAACTTTGTACAGACATCCACTCCATATTCCAACACAGTGCAGCTCGAAGAGAGGATTACGAAGAATTGCAATGTTCAATGGGGGTGGATGCGCACAAGTTTCTGGAGCACACGGAAGTAAGGTGGCTTTCATTAGGCCCTGCTATGCGACGGATTCTTGAACAGTGGGACTGTATATGCCAATTTATCAAGGATTTGGGAAAAGACGGCATGTCAGCCCCAGAAAGCATCGCATACAAGAGATGTTGAGTGACGAGAAAAAAACAAGAACAAGGGCTCTGCTGGAGTTTATCAACAACGTTTCAGTTATTTCAGATTCACATTCTCTATGATCGAATGTGTGAGATTCTAAGAAAGCTTATGGCTAGATTTCTCAAGAGAGAATCATATGAGAACAAATTTGGTTACGATCTGGTAAGCATTGATTGTAGTGCCAAGAGTCAACTTTCTGACTCTGACATAGTAGTCGGAGGAGCAACAAAAACTACAATAGCCAAGCTGAAGCCGGATAAACGCTGGGCTGTCTTTCTGTCTACTCAGTCATTCTTTACCATGTCCGTCTCATACATACGGGGCCACCTTCCTCTGCAGAATGCTCTTTTAAAGGCGTTAGGGTGTTTGAACCCACTCAAGAGAACAAAGACGGCCCGTGGCAAGTCCATCACAAGGCTTGCCAAGAAGCTTCAGCCAGGACTGGACACAAGTTTTATCCAAGATGAATGGAGGGTGTACTGTGTTGATGATGATGTTTCTTTACTGGATGCCAACCAACGGGTTGACCACTTTTGGCATTGCGTATTTTCGCTGAAGTCTTCTAATGGATCACCTCAATTTTCAGTTATCCCAGCAGTGGTTAAGTCTGGACTTATTCTTGCACCGATGAAATGTAAATCTGAAAGGAGTCAATCCATCAATGCTCGAATTGTAACAGATGAAAGGTAGCACCTTGGTGAAAAAAACATTGTGGGACTAAGAGCAGTGAAGGATGCAGTAAGGTTCTCTAAACCAAAACAGCATCGGCCTGAGAAGATAGCCATGTCAGGTGCTCTTGTTGTTGCTGTAAAATCTGCACATTCTCAGTACAAGCAGCACCTGGAAGAAGAGAAAGAAGTGGAACAAAAAAAGATGGCTGAAGGGCAAAAAAAGATGCAGAAGAAGCTAACCGAAAGGAAGAGCAGAGGAAGATGAACGAAGAGACAAGAACCTGAAGAGAAAAAGAGGAAATCCTCAATGAAAAAGAAAAGGAAGCAATGCAGGAAATGGAAACTGCCAATGAACTGTTATGGCACAGCAAAACTTCAACTTGCAGTCACTTCCTCCATCTGTGATACACAAAAAGCTAAGGTTGCCTATATCATGATTGAAACTGCTAAAGGTAATCAAGACAGAGCTTGAAAGAATTTAGACGCTGTAAGAGAGAAGCAGAGGCAAATTTTAAAGAAACAGCATCATTTACTGGACAGAGCGCTTCCATCAACTCCATCTAAGAAAAAGAAAAAATCCTGACTTAAAGATCGTCAAACTAAAGGAAGGAGAAAGAAAGTTGATGGAACAGTCTACAATGAACTTGTTTCGTAGCAGAGTTATGTTCCGTAATTCGAGGCAATTTGTGAAAGGACTGTTCAAAATTCTTGCTGCCGAACAAGTGTACAAGGTGCTGTAAGCTGAGATCTGAGTAGAGGCAGTAACTGTATCCAGGTCTACCAAAATATCAAGTTCCTTTTTAATTAGGTTCATTTCAAGTTTTAACATTGACACCAATCTGGATTTGAGAAATGTAGTAAACGAGAGATTAATAAAAGATTGTTAAGTTTATAACGTGCTGCATATTGTTTCCACGCCAGAACGATTGTAACACCCATTTATATTCCTTCAAAATGTTGATGGACTCAAGTTGTGGATTGGGATAGCTGTAGGGATGTAGGGAGGCTAACTATGTCCATCAAACACCCATTGTAGTTCCTATTTTCTCCTATTTTTTCATAAATATTTCCTACTTTATTCCTATTTTTTTTTCCCCAATTTCCTATTTTCCTAAGTTTTTGACTGACCATGTTGCTTAACACCCTGTCTAGTGCATATCCTAATTAAAGCAACAAAAGAAAAATCACCTATAGCAATTTTCAGTGTTTTCCTTCGTGAAATATGAAAAAATTCACGTTCAAATTAATGATAGTTAAAATGGACATTAAGTGCAGAAATTGGAAAAAACGCTAATCATTAATGTTACCTTTCGTTCATCCATTCCTACGGTTCAATCTTGATTTCTTTTAATACTGTGGTGTACAACACACAGCGCATGCAAAAGTATTTCACAATAACCTTAAAAAGGCCCTTCACCTTCCCAAGGCATTCCTTTCTGATATTTCAGTTTTAGGGGATTTTTTTGAGCTATCTGGTGATCCGATCCAGTGATTCGATCCGATCCAATGATCCGATCCAGGTTTTACAAACGCCCGCGATCGCGAAACTATAAGCTTTCATGAATACACAGATAGGTCACATCAACAGATACCGAATCTGTAGCAAAACTATATTAAAAAGTCAATGCTACTAGTTTTTTGGCAACCAAACTATATACACTGACTATATGAACTGACCTCATGGTTTCTTCGGTGCGATCTGTAGAGTGAACACATAATTAATTTAATTCTACACTTAGTTACATTACATACAGTAACCTTTTTTTTACTTTAAACTTCAATTATTTACAAGTGTTAGTCTTTCTTTATTAGGTGCATCACAGCATCCAACAATTTTATCTGGGCCATGTTCTGTGCAGAGAACTGCAGGAAGGTCATTGGTGCTTGTTTGTGATGCAACAGGTCAGCAGCCTCTGCAGTATCAGTGGTTTAAAGAACAGCAGATTTTGGTTGGTGCAACACAGCACGAGTTTCACATCATTAAACTGGAGAAAAAAAATGAGGGGTATTATATTTGCCGTGTGTCTAATGGTTATGGGTATGAATTTACACAATGGGCCAAAGTAGATATTATAACAGAAGAACCTGAGCTATCATCACCCGAGATAAGTATGTAAAATGTATAATTAATTCAGAGCTGTATCAAATTTATAATGCACTAGCCCTGTAGTCTTTACAAATATAAACAAAATCAACATTATTTTAGTAACTTATAAATTAGTACATTGCTTTTATAAAAAAAACTACTATTTATAGCTGCAATAGTTTGTTTTTTTTGCAAAGCAGTTTATGTTTCATATTTCAGCACGCCAAGCTGCAACCAGTTTGGTCACCATGGTGAGTAGATTAAATGATGGGCAACCAAAACTGTCAGAATGATCGCCATTTGGTTGTTTTTAGATAAATTCTAGGCTTACAACCATAAGATCAAAAATAAAAACCTTGTTTCCATGAGAACTATGGCAACCAAATTGATATTGTACAGTAGATGACCTTTTTTAAATGTAGAGTTGCCAAATGGCAACTTACAAAATAACTAAGCTTTGAGCACTGTAATCAGTTTGAGACCAATAACTAGTGATATATAAAAATATCATCACACTGAAAGCTAAATTACATCAGAGCATGTTTATAGGTTGTGCAGCAAAGGCATGCAAGCCATGTATGAAAAGCAGCTAAGGTTTTGTTTGCAGGTGCATCCACTCGCTTAATACTTCCGATAGTCGTATTTTACTGTATGATCCTCAAATAATACACTTTGTATTGTTTAAAAGTGGTGGGGTGGGGAGAGTATGAAATAAACTTATTATCAGTACCTCCAGGAGGTGCACTATGTGGGGGAAGACTTGTCATTTTTTAAGTTGTTTAGAAAGTTTGGAAATATTTTTCCCAGTGTTATAAGGCAATGGAACTTATATAAAAATCTCTAGAGACATTCATTTTAATGTTTACATATTAAGCAAAATAGCTAAAAAATCAAAATTCTGAAAAAAAGTGGGGGAGAGGGGGGGAATAACTCCCTTGCTGTGTGGCCCCTGAAATTTGCCAGAAGTTTACTTGTTACTGGTTGTAACTTGGATAAATAGAAACTTAGATAATGTTCCTCAAATCAAATGTTCACAGAAAAAATGTGTTAAACTTGTTGTACACTTTCTTCCTACTTACATTCATGTTTTGAACTTAAAGTTAATAATAATACTGTCATCAATTTTCTCTTCTCCAATATGTAGATTTTTCCATTCCCACTCTTCTATCCCAGCCACCATCAAGAGTTGTTGGCTCATGTGGTGGAGTTTTAACTCTTTATTGTGACGCTGTGGGAGATCCCGCACCACAGTTTCAATGGATAAAGGATGGGAGTGATCTGATTGGTGCAACGGAGCGATGGTACATTAAACAAAATATAACCATTGATGATCAAGGATGTTATAACTGCCGGGTATATAACCATGCTGGTACAATTTTCTCAAAAGATGCATGTGTCTTCATTGAAAAGTGTATATCATCAACCACTACGGATTTTGTGGTGCGAGGGCCTGAAGCTACAATAACAGGTATTCCATTTTTAAAACATTTAGATCTCAAGGATGAATGGATTATTTGTCAGTGATATGTTATATGGTATTTGAGGGAAAATGAGATGGAAATTTTGAGAAAAACTGAGAGAGCAATGGCTAGAGCAATGTGTGGTGCAAAACTGATGGAGAAAAAGAAGACAGGGGACCTACTGGAGATGTTGGGATTGAAGGAAACAGTGGTTCAGATGGCAAAAGCAATTGGAGTGAGATGGTATGGGCATGTGTTAAGGAGGGATGATGGGCATGTTTTGAGAAAAGCATTGGAGTTTGAAGTGA